>CAUYSK010124437.1:0-16873 GCA_963575035.1 Avahi laniger | reverse complement strand
AACTTCAAACTTTGCCTTATTTAATTGTCTTGCTCTCCATTAAAAGCAGTATCAAGATCGAAATGATTCCTTTTGATCATCATGAAGACAAAATCATTTCTCTTTACAAAATTTCATATGTTATTATTTTTTATTTTTTTTTGAGACAGGGTCACACGCCATCACTAAGGCTGGAGTGCAGTGGTGCGATCATAGCCCACTGCAGCCTGGAGCTCCCGGGCTTAAGCAACCTGCCTGCCTCAGCCTCTTGAGTAGCTGGGGTTACAAGTGTGTGCCACAATGCCTGGCTTTTAATATGCCAGGAATGTAGATATGGGGGTGGAAATGTTAGGAATGTTTAGGACCATGTTATCTGCCCGGTGGACAGGAGACGCTAGGAGGCATCACCAGTCTGATATTTGAGTCAAAGTAAGTCATAAAAGATATGCAAGTTCCAATAGATATTATTTAAATTTAAAAAGAGACAAGGACAACAAAAAAGAAATATAGGATACAATTAAGAGGTGAAAAATGTTAGCTAAAGTCTCAGATAGCACAGTTCCATTTATTCAAATTAAAAGGAAATAGTAGGTAAAGGAATGTCTTGAGCCCTGTTGTCAGAGGCAGGAGAGGTGTCAATAGATGTATCTTCTCTTCCATGTCTCTCATCCTGGCCCCAAGTCACAGGTCAATAAGCACTTTCAGCACACACTGAGGTGGCAATACCAGTTCTTTCTTTGAGTAACAAAATTGTCTCAAGGAAGTTTAGAATTAAATATAGGAATAGCTAAGTGCATCACATCCATAGTATTAAGACTCAGGTATTAAGAGCAATATATTCACATTTGGTGAGAAAATATTTAGAATGTTTAATGTATATATTAGTTATTTATTGATATATAACAAATTACCCCAAAATTTATTGACTTAACACAATAAAAATTTATTATCTCACAGTTTCTATGGATGAAGAATCAAGGAACAGGTGTACTGAATGCCTGTCTCAACACCTCTCCAAGGCTGCATTCGAGGCATTGATTGGGGCTACAGTTTCATCTGAAGGCTCAACTGGGGAAGGATCTGGTGTCAAGCTCATTTGTGTGGTTGTTAATAGGACTCAGTTTCTCGTGGGTTGTTGGACTGAGTGCTCCAGTTCTTCCCTGATTGTTTCCTGAAGGCCTCACTCAGTGCCTCGCCACCTGGGCCCTCACCGGGCCACTCACTTCATTAGAGCAAGCAATCAAAGAGTGACCAGGAGCAGTGGCTCACACCTGTAATCCTAGCACTCTGGGAGGCTGAGTTGGGAGAATCTCTCAAGGTCAGGAGTTCAAGACCAGCCTGAGCAAGAGTGAGACCCTGTGTCTACTAAAAATAGAAAGAAATTAGCTGGACAACTAAAAATATATAGAAAAAATTATCCAGGCATGGTGGCACATGCCTGTAGTCCCAGCTACTTGGGAGGCTGAGGCAGAAGGATTGCTTGAGCCCAGGAGTTTGAGGTTGCTGTGAGCTAGGCTGACATCATAACACTCTAGTCCAGGCAACAGAGCCAGACTCTGTCTAAAAAAAAAAAAAAAAAAAAAGAGAGAGAGAAGTGAGAGGTCACCAAAGATAGAAGCTAGTTTCTTTGTAACCTTATCTTGGGAGTGACCTAATATCATTTCTCATATATTCTGTTCACTGGGAGGGAGTCATAAATCCAGCACACAGTCAAAGGAAGGGGATTACATAAAAATGTAAATACCAAGAGATGAGAGAGTTACTGAAGGCCATCGTGGGGACCTCCTACCATATTTGGCTTATTAGAGAACCTGACAATTGTGGCCCTTGATTCTAATTTAAAATTATAGTTGAAAAATTTATTTGGACTTGTTATTTATATTGAAAGAAATTAGAGAATTTTTCTAAGGTTGTAGAGAGTGTTGGGATACTTGAGGGAACTTCAGATTTAACATAGTTATGGGTTTAATTTGTTTGCTTTACTAGAGTGGTTTAAGTACCTAAGAAATTTTTGTTTATTAGGTCAGACATCTAAGAAGTAAATCAAATACTTTATAAGTGCTGTCTAAAATATTTAAGTCAGTTACAGTAATTAAATAGTAAGAAGCCTGATTGCTAATGAATTCTGCAGAGTTCCTCAGTAGCCAAAGATCAATTTGAAAGTGATTGTTACATTTTACTGAATTCATAAATAGAATTATACAAGATATATAAAATAAAATTAAGGGCTTAAAGGAAAACTAAATTTTAGAACTTTTCACTTTAATAAATGGAATATTAATTTCAGAAAATCCCAGTAGCTATGATTCATCCTTACCATGCAAAAATATATCTATTATATATTAAAATGTTTAGTATTTATTTTATTTATATACATATGAATGTGTGTGTGTATATATCTATATCTATATATATCCCCTCAGAAAAATTAAAATTCTTACATTGACAAAACCTAGTCTGCAGAGACAGGAAGAAAGAAAAGATTCAAATAAACCGGATGAAAGTATGCTGACAGTTGTGGAGATCCTGGTTCCAGTTGTTCCTGCCATTAGCTGCATTCCTGTTCTCGAGTTCTGTAAGACATCTTGGTGTCCTTATAACAAATCGGTCATTTTGCTTAAATTAGAGTTGGATTTTTTTCACTTGAAACCAAGAGCCCTAACTCATATATGTTTTTCCTTGAATCTCCTTGCAGATTTGATATTTGTGAAATAGTACAAAGCCAAACTGAGGGCAATATCTTCTCTAATAATAGTAACTCTAGGAGAGCAAAAACAAACAAACAAACAAAAAAAAGATCTCCACAGTTTTAGAAGCGAGGAGACCTAGAATTTTAGTGCAAGCTGCCATCATTTTTTTCCCAGATCAGTCAATTTCCCCATATATTAAAATACAGTGGATTTAATGTCTGACCCCTGCCTTATGTGGATATGGTGAAAGTAAATAATAAATATCAAAATGTGTTGAAAGGTGATTCTAGTGCAAAGCTAAAGGTATTACAGTTACATTTCGAGGATTTCCCGAAGGGTGTCGAAACTCTATTTATTTTCTACTATCAGGATAATAACGGTATCTGTTTTATAGATGTGTTGCAGGATTTGAAATGAAGTTCTTGTTACAGTATCTGGAACAGAGTAAGCCTTCAAGAAATATCAATGATTCTGCTGATGTTTTTTAAAGCTTTGCACATAGCATCTGGAAAACCTGAGTTGTTCTGCAGTTCTCCCTCCCTCTTATCGCTCAGTTCCAATGTGACGCTGATGATTCTGATTTCCTGATTATGCTCCTGTCTGTGTGTTCCTCTTTATGTCCACTGCTACTGCATTTATTAAGGCCTCTGTCATCTCTCTTACAGAATTTCGCTGCATTCTTCCACTTAGTCTCTCAGACTTTCAGGCCCGTCCTTATCGGCTCCATTCTGGACCAGCTCCAAACACAGACCTGTTCGGATGGTTTCTTGATTAACACCCATGAAAGGTTCCCCATCGCCAAGACAAAGAGCAAGTCTTTTAGAACGGCACTCAGGGTGCTCTATACTTGTTTTCAACCTTGAGTGCTGTGCTAGACTCATACAGAACTGGTTAAAGTTTGTTGAAATAACTATGAGGCGTATTTCTCCCTGGAACGTTCCTCCTCCCAAACTCTGAAGAAGCCTTTAAGGCTCTGCTCAGGCGTCTCCTATTTTATGAAGCCTTCTCCTTCCCTGGCCCACAGAGGCAGAGTTCTCATTGAATTGCCCATTAGCCTTACACATAAATCAATTACAATCTTTAACATGAATTAAGATTATTATTATTATTTTTTTTACAGAGGAAAGTGTGAACACAATCCTCTCCTACCACAAATTATGCAGTCGAGTTTCCCACATTTGGGGAAATCACAGGGGTCAGCACATCCGGAGTGCAATGGATAAGCCTCGCCTTGGGAAAACCACCTTCGTGATCATGGTATCTCCCCTGCCAGGTAAGTATGAATTAAGATCATTTTTTTCTTTGTCTCATACATATTGGTTTTGCAAACACTGTGAGCTCCCTGAAGGCAGGCACGTGCTGTATTCATTTTTGTCTTTTTGGATGTTTAGTGCTGTGCTTCGAGTTGGGTGGCTTTTCAATAAATGTATGTAAAATTCAAGACAGATGTATTGCTATTCTTGGAATTCACAATATTCCAAGAAGATTATTTAACTTTCCTCATAAGTTTCTCTTACATTGGGGGAAAAGACTGTTTAAGACTATAAAAAATGCACTAAAATAAGGTGAAGCAGGTTTTTCCTATTCTTTAGGTAGTGGGACAAGGAAGAACAGAAAAGTATTTCATTTTGTTAGTTTTTCACATGCAGGTTAAAACATCATTAGAGTAAGATTGGTTACAGATAACTCTGTATACAGCAGAGTTGATTGACTGTAAGTTAAACAAAGGGAAGTTAAAGGAAGGGCTCACTTGCCCACTTCTTTTTACTCTTTGTTTCTGCGTAATGGAAAAGGAGGCCAACAAGGACGGATTCAAGGAAGCCTCTGATTGAGAATCGCTGTGAGGATAACTCAAGCTCTTTTCTCTGTTATGAAATACTTAAGGAGCCAAGAGGAAGTAAATGAAAAAAGCCACCAACATTTGTCTTAGAAACCTCTAAAAATGAGTAGTCTTTTAAAAGAGTAAGTTTTATTGGGAACGGCCATTGCTATCTGCTCTGGCTTTGTACTCGCCAAGCCGTGGTTTCGTGTCTGTCTGTATGTGCGAGGAGCTCTCCAAATAGCGTTAGTCTGCTTAGTTTTGGTTTCTTCAAGTTTTGAATACTTCACAGCAATGACAGAAAACAGGACTGCTTGGCGCGCGGCTCTGCTCGCCAGGCACTCGCGACCATAGCGCGTGGGCAGGACGGCGGGAGCAGAGACCCATGGCTGCTCCCTTGCGCCGCGTGAAGCGACTTGGAGATGCAGGAGCGACCCGGCGACACTGGCGCCTGACTTGGGACGCTTTGGAACACAAGAAAGGGCAATTGTCCAGAGATGAAGTCCTGCGACAGAGAGGACGTTTGGATTACGACTGATAAACCCCCATCTCTACACGGTTCAGATCCGCCAGCAAGTAATAAGCACTGCTGTGTACCAGGAGGACTGGGAACCAGGCAAGGCCTGCCTCTCTGTGTTAGGTGCTGTGATTACAATATGAAAACGTATTCATTATCCAGTTGAACCAGAATCAACAATGATTACAAACATCTGTATGCAGAAAATTAAATTCAGAAATCTATTCCTTATGTTTTTTGTTCTTTTTTTTGAGACAGTCTTCACTGTCTCACCTGGGCTAGAGTGCCGTGGCGTCAGCCTAGCTCACAGCAACCTCAAACTCCTGGGCTCAAGTGATCCTCCTGCCTCGGCCTCCCAGGTAGCTGGGACTACAGGCACGCGCCACCATGCCCGGCTAATTTTTTTTTTTTATTTTTAGTTGTCCAGCTAATTTCTTTCTATTTATAGTAGAGATGGGGTCTCGCTCTTGCTCAGGCTGGTCTCGAACTCCTGAGCTCAAGCAATCCTCCCGCCTCGGCCTCCCAGAGTGCTAGGATTACAGACGTGAGCCACTGCGCCCGGCCTATTCCTTATGTTTTTATACTAGGGTAACTATGAAAAACCTAATTTCTCTGAGATGTATCCAAAGCTCTTCGTAGTATCTTTACCCTAAAACTCCCGCTGCTCCCAACACATCCCCTGATCATTTTCTTCAGTCTGTAGGAATTCCACTGTAACCATCCCCTGACACACTCTCCTAGCTCCTTCAATGGGAGAAGATTTACAGATGAATATAAAAGGGGACTAGAATAAGCAAAGCCAAGGTGGGATTTGGGGAAGCCTGCGATTTGATCAGGAGTAGCCCAGATAAGGCCGGAATGGTGAACTATGGTCCGACTGTGGGAAGTCCTGACAGGTCCGGCCGGAGGTCTGGACTTTATGCCTCTGGAAATTGGAGGCGGGAGGCTTTGAGCTGGGGAGTGACCCATTTAGAGACATATATTAGACAGATTACACCAACAATGGTATGCAGGGTTAATTGTCTAGGACAGATACTGTAAGATTGAGAGTGATTATAAGAAAATGAAAATACATTAACACTCGTAAGATGCTATGAGAACTTGACTTTGGGCAGTGGAAATGGATCAGAGAACAGGATTAAAAAATATCCTATGCTGGAAAGAGCCAATTTTCTCACTCAATCTCACAAACCTCAATAAGTTCACCCCCATAAAATCCTCGGTATCTCTTTGCCTTAGTCCTATAAACTTACAACATTCCCTCACTGATAAGATAGAGGAAGAGGAAACAACAAAAAAGATACATGTTATCGTAATAGTTTAGTGGTCATCAGATAAGGACAATAAAATTTACTTAAGAAGACTATTTGATGCTCAAAACATCCTCTCTTCCAGGGAACCTCCCTACCCTACCCCAGCCCTGTGGACAGGAAGAACGGAGCAGCCCATTAATGAACTAACATTTCACATGGTTCTTATCACAAAATCTGGATAAAATCAGCATTGGATTTGTTCAAAGTTAGGTGGCCACTGTGACTCATTCAAAATGGTCCTTGCCAGAGCCTGTGAGTAGGCGCGTAGGTGGCTGTGGATGTGCAGCAGCAGAAGCAGCAAGCTAGGGCCACGCAGTTCTGGAAACATTCCTACCAAATACTTAAGGTATTAAGTTAATGGGAGAAATTAGACATTAAAAAAAGTTAGAAAGAGGCCAGGCGGGGTGCCTCACACCTGTAATCCTGGCACTTTGGGAGACTGAAGTGGGAGGATTGCTTGAGATCAGGAGTTCGAGACCAGGCTGAGCAAGAGTGAGATCCTGTTTCTACAAAAAATAGAAAAATTAGCTGGGTGTGGTGGCGCATGCCTGTAGTGCCAACTACTCAGGAGGCGGAGACAGGAGGATTGCTTGAGCCCAGGAGTTTGAGGTTACAGTGAGCTGTGATGATGCCATTGCACTCTAATCTGAGCAACAGAATGAGAACCTGTCTCCAAAAAAAGAAAGAAAGAAAAATAGTGCAAGAATATCATAATGACCCTTTATGATTAAGGAAATATCACCATGAGTGGCATTTACTTTCTGCAATGGCATCATGTCGTACTGTGGAATAGAAATGAAGTTAAAATAACTATAAAGGACACAGGGTCTAACTTTTCACGTATGCAGAGATGAAGTGGTTAGCTGGGATTGGCCACAGCATCTCAATGAGCAGCGATTTTCTGTTCCCAGGGCAAAGTGTTTCATCTGGAGCATCCTAATTCTGATGGTTCCTTATGCTGCATTCCTTTCACCTCCACTTGTTCATAATTCTGTTTCCAGGAGACAACTGTGTCTATTCTATCTTCCCTACGACAACAATTCCAAGTATTTCAAAATTTTGTGTGTTTCGCCCACTGTACTTAAGATAAAATCCAAACTTCAGATTGCCAAAGGCCTCTTAAAACTTGGTACTTAGACTAAAACACAATATCCCAGAAGTCATCTGATAATACAAAGAATGGACATATTAACCCACCATGTTTTGAGAATTCATATTTCTCTTAAGACAATCTAGGATGCTTTAAAAGATATTTTCATGATTCCAAGTTAGAGATTCTTATAAAATTTAATGCTAACTGACATTTATACGCCGACAATGAGATTTTAGTGGGAGGAATGAGAAGTGGTGCTAATAAGCTTGAATGTAACCATAGAATTAAGATAGTAGCAAAGGCAGAAACTCAAAAATAAAGCAAGTTTCAAGGCAATGATTGAAGTCAATTTAAAGCAAATAGCTTTTGAACCTTTTTTCACTGATTCACAATAAGAAATATATTGTATATTGAGAATGAGTACAATTATATATGCATGAAATGCCTTCTGTACTTTCTATTCCTTTTCTTCTCTTTTATCAGATCCTATCCAGTGTGACACACACAGCTTGAAAAACATGGCTCTAAGTATGTTATAGGAACCATGATAGTATGTAAGCTTGTCCGAAGGATTAAGACATAATTAATCTTTGTCTTCCTCTCTAGTGGCTATCTATCGTTTATGTCAGCTCAACATTCATTCACCCACTTACTGGTAATGACGGCACGCTTTTCCTTTTGGAAATTTGCCCTTTCCTTGTTAGCCAGTCCACAGGGTTCAGGTAAATTTCCTGCCCCCCTCTCCTGTCCCCTTACCATGCCCGAATTCTCCAAGCTCTGGGGGAGGCAGGGAAGCCATCTCTGACCGCAAGGACTGTCTCAATAGCGGGCACATAACCAAAGCAAGGCCAGTGAACTCTTTTGCCACAAACAAGTTCTTATTTTGCGAGGCTGGAAGCTGGTGGCAATCAAGTCATTCCCAGGTGGGAAGTGGATAAGAGAAAAGGCGATGGAATCCTTAGGATGGAAACTGTGACCTCAGATCCAGACTCCTTTTCCTACGCACCAATAAATTTTCCTTTTGAAATTCTAGAGTAAGAAAAACTACTTTTCAGATGATCTTCAGTATGTGAAATAACTTGAATTTTATTAAAAATTTACATTTTCAGACTTCAGTATTATAAATTTATAAACAGGCAAAATAAACAGAAATCATTACATACTCAGTTGTAAATGATACCCAAGTATCTAAAATTATTTTTATATGAGACAATTAAGTTTGTTGCACATTTAAATGTCATTATCAAGTCTCTTCATCTTTTTTTGAATGTCCACATATTTCTAGTTTTGCTGTTCTGAGAGTCTCAACTCCATTTATTAAGAAAAATACATTGGAAAAAAGTACGTATTATTTACATTAGGACTTTCACTAAAAATACAATTAAGGAAATCAAGTTGTCCAATTATTTTTCTCAACCAGTATACAGAAATATCATATAACATTATAGATTTATTTAAAACTATAAAAGAAACGTTTTAAAGTAAAATAAGTTTTTAACATTTTTTTCAGTTCTATTCAGTATTTGACTTCAAATGTCTACATAATTTATTGATTTAAAAAAATTAATTCAAAGCGCAAAATATATTGAAGGCTGCAGTCCAAAAAATTACCCATAAATGAAAAGTATAAGTTACAGCTTACATTATAGTGGGAAAATATATAAGAAAAGTGAGACTGAACATATCTATACCATTCACTGATTGGCCACTGACAAGTTTGTGACTAATTATAATTTATCTCTATCAGATGTTCATTGAAATTCATTTCTTGGTGTTTGTCAAATACATTTTGTGAAACTCTAGACTACAGTTATTCATATTCAAATTAGTCCTTAAGAAGTGAAGGCAATAGTTCTTTATGGCAGAATTAAAACAGAGTGAGGTTCATAACACTCCAGTATTTCTAGGAAATCCTTATCAACCCCACGTGGACGGATTTTGCTCCAAGCTGGGAGGTCAGGATTTAACAGAGTGAGTCACATAATACAGTATTCCCTTGAGGAAATGATTGCTTTGGAAATCTTGTGCTTTCATTGTTATTAGCATTAATTACTCCTTGCAGCATGTTACCTAAAGCAGGTGCTCTTAACGAGCCTATCTTAGAATACCTAACAGCAAAAAGGGCAAAACATTACAGCTCTTTTTACCTATTTTATTATGAATTTCAGCATATTTACAGAAACATTTACAGTTTCACCTGTGGCAAAATTGGTTTCATCTCCTCAGTAGCTATACATTGAAGACTAAGTAACTTACGGGGAGATTAGAGTCAAAGAGTTTTATTGAAGGGTGGGCACTTTTGAAATTGGTACAAATCAACAAAGTAGTAATCTGAAAAAAAATTACGTTTGCACATTTCTTCTAAATGAGTGTATCTTAAATATAAAATTTTTGAAGCACTAACTATCCTTTATTGCTATAACTATTACAAGTTTAATTCCTGAGGTTTTTGAAGTTAATTAAAGTTCTTGAAGAAAGCAAAGAGGAAAGAAATGTTTTTCCCAGATGGGAGGCTGAACTGTGCATCAACAGTCTCAACCAAGTACTTTCCGTCATTTTTCTGTACATCGGATTTTCACTTGGGATATATTCACACCTTAATTTAGTTATCTACTGGCCTCCAAATGTGTCACTTAAAGAGCTGAAATGTTCAACTGAATGATGGTATAGAAGTAACAATTATTATCACTGAACACCTGACATTGTTAAGTAGCTTCCCTCTTTTAAAGTGCAAAAATATAAAGTGAGTTTTTTACATCTGGTTGATTTAAGTAACAATTCAAGTATCTCCTTTGAAATGATGTTCTGGAAAACATTAATGTTTATGAACCACGGATTTAAATACATTTTTTGAAAGGCAGAATATTCTTTGAATATCCTTTGTTTTGATCATTTTTTAAACTGTAGAGATCACAACTTAGCTTTGGCCCACACAATATTTTTGATAGTTCATAATGTTTATCCAAATACCTAACTAAAAATTTAGAAAATCAACATCAAATGCATTAAGGAAAGCTTCAAACTGTAATATTTCATTTAAAAAGCTATGTTCAGATGAAGAGATGGTGTGTGTCACTTGCGCTTGTTTTCATATACAGGCTGATCATTGAGTGTTTGCGAGATGTGTAGTTGTATCGTAGTCTTGAAAATGAATTCCCTTAGAAGTTGTGATCTTCATAACAGCGCCATTTAAAGCATCATCTTCAATGAGTGTTATTAATCCACTGGCAATCATTGATGGGCTAAAAATAAAGGAAATATTAGTATTTTGAAACGAAAGAATGAGGCATATTATCACTTCATCTTAAGTTATTTTCTAAAGAATCTGCTACCTGGAATATGAAATAGGGAAATATATGTCATTAAGCCATTGCTATCTCCAATTTTTATTCAATTTGAAGTTAATTATATAATAAATTTAGTGGTAGATTTTTCATGTCTAACCTGTCATTTTGGCAGGAAGGATTTACATTCATTATTTACATTGAGAAAGTGATCATTTTCTCACCTTTTCAGCAGATCTTAGATTTACCAGATAGAAATGTTATCAGAGTGGAAATATGATGAATTATAGCTAGCATTTATTGAACATCTTATTTTTTTACCAGTTGCTGTTTTAAGTACCTTACATGTACCATTTTATTTAAGTCTTTCAGAAGTCCCTAGGTTTGTTTTGATATTCTTTACTGTGAAACCCCCAATTACCCTAAGTCAGACTTAATTCATTGTGTGTGGCCGGGCGCGGTGACTCACGCCTGTAATCCTAGCACTCTGGGAGGCTGAGACTGGTGGATCCTTGAGCTCAGGAGTTCAAGACCGGCCTGAGCAAGAGCAAGACCCCATCTCTACTAAAAATAGAAAGAAATTAGCCAGACAACTAAAAATAGAAAAAATTAGCCAGGCATGGTGGCGCATGCCTGTAGTCCCAGCTACTTGGGAGGCTGAAGCAGGAGGATTGCTTGAGCCTAGGAGTTTGAGATTGCTGTGAGCTAGGCTGATGCCACAGCACTCTAGCTCAGGCAACAGAGTGACACTCTGTCTCCAAAAAAAAAATTCATTCTGTGTGTGTGTTGGGGGAGGGGGGTTGATCAGTTGTGTCTTATGAAAATGGTTGAAGTTATGGATCCATACAATATTTCACAAAGGGCATATTTGAATATTACTTGGAATTTAGGTAGATAAGATATCATTGCCTTCAAAAGTGACTATCACCTTTTAAAAAAATATGATTATGGCTGAAGGTATTAATGAGGCATTGTCTGTATTTCAAAGCTAAATTCATAACATATAAACACATTCTATTCAGAAACTCAGAAAAAAAAAACTTTCTTCCAGAGAGTTCACCAAACCAAAACTTTGAAGTTTATATTACTTTCTCACATTTAAAAGCTTATTTTTTTCACTTTTTATTGCTTGTCTAAATAGTACCTTGATCCATCATATAGGAGAAGATATAGTTTTACTTACTCCAAAATTCCATAGTATTTCATCATAGCCTTGATAGGACCCATATATTCTATATATTGTCCCATGTTTTCTTCTTTTTCAATGGATTCAAGGATGGGCGTGTTAACAAAGCCTGGACAAATGGCATTCATTCTCACACCACTGTTCATAAGATTAGCAGCCATCTGCCAATGAAAGCAGAAGGTTGGAGGTTTTAGCAGTTTCATAAACATTTAACATAGGACAAACTGATAATTAAAGCTATTCAAATGACTGTGATGTAACAAATACTAGTGAGCAATTCTCCCAACTATGTAACAATGACTGGTAAGCAGAAAGATTATAAAAGAACACATACATAAAGAGACTTTCAGGAATTAATACATTAATATATCTCATCTAATTAATTTTTTAAAAAAAAATTACTGGACAACTCCTGGAAATACTTAATTACCTAAGCTGCTCTTATCTACTGAACTCTGCAGGAGCCTGAAGCTAAGCGGCTGAGGCTTAGAACTGATAGCCTAAATTTCCTTTCGAAGATTGTGCTTGTAAAACAGGATATTTGCTTAAAAAATACTTTCAGTGAAAATTTTTAGGACTTTGATGGATTCTAAAGAATTCTTCATCTGCACTATCTGGAAAACCATTGAAGTATTTTTAGGCTAACATTCTTTGGCTTAATTTTCAATCTATTGATTTTCTTCGAACTATTTGCAAAAAAAAAATACAGTAAATCCTCATTATTCGTGGATTACATGTTTGCAAATCTGCTTACTTGCTAAAATTTATTTGTCACCCCAGAAACCAATACTTGTGGAGCTTTTGTGGTCATCTGTGGACATAGGCAGAGCAGTGAGATCTGGTGCTGAGGTTAAACAAGACTACACTCTGCCTTGCCATGGTTTTCTAATTCTTGTGCTTTTTCTTGGAGATTCTGCTGTTCAAAGTGGCCCCCAAACATAGTGCAGAAGTGCTGTGTAGTGTTTCTAAGCGTAAGAAAGCTGTGATGTGCCTTACAGAAAAAACATGTGTTAGATAAACTTCAGGCCCGAGTTATAAGTGCTTTAGCCATGAGTTCAATCTTCATACAATATGTAATAAATAAGGTATCTTTAAATAGAAATACTCATAAAACAAGATTATATATTGATCGGTTGATCAAAATGTTGTAACCAGAGGCATTCAGGAACTTAACCCTGTATTTCCCCTTTAGGCTTTTAAGCCACGGTTCAGTAGTCACCAGTTCAGTGCTTGCAAGTGACTTCATTGAATGCAACTACTGGGAATAATGAGAATTGACTGTAGAAGTTTCCAGTCTTATAATTTTAAATACAAAATTTCTGGTCTTTAAGATTGACTTTTCTTTGTAATATATTTATGTGTTTATAGAAAGTTGACTTGAAGATTAAGTCTTTGCAAATTAAATAATAATTTCCAATCAATTTAAATTGAGTGTGAGAATGGCTTATCTTCATTTTTCTATTGAACATTTACGAATTGTTTTTTCTGTCCCCGAGTGTTTCTTCTTTTAAAATTTTCCTCTTCATCGCTCTGGCCCCTCTCTTGTCCCACCTAGATGAACCACTCAGATACCCCCCAACTGTTCCTTCCTCTTCTCTATTTGTCCTTTGTAATGCATTTTCCAAATAGCAGGCAGCATGGACTTCTTAAGATGGAAATCTGATCTTATCCCTCCTGTGAGCAAAAGACCCTTGGATGGGTACATTTAGAATAAAATCCAAGCTCAGAATCTTGCCCATGAGCCCCTTTTGGTTTGCCTCCTGCTTGTATCTCCAGTCATACCTCAGCCTACTTTCCTTGCTTGCCAGGCTCCAGCCAAGCTGCTCGGTTATCACAGTACAAAAAGGCAAGCATATAAAAAGGCAAACCTTCTCATCTCATGCTGTCAATGTGTGTGGTCAATTAGTTCTGAAGTATTTTTTAAGCTCTGTACACCTTGCGCCCTAGGCCTCCATGGGCGATGCTGTACTTGCTCACTCTAGCAAGGAAATGCCTGCCCCGCCCCCTTCCAGCTCCGTGCTCTCACGCATTTCCATCCTCCTGAAACCGCCCTTCAATGATGGGCTGCAAAGCAAGAACTGTGGGACGGGCCTAGCTAAAAATAATGATAATAGTTAGTAACTGTCCCCCCATAATTGCCACTCTGGAGCCATGCAGCTGGTGGTCATATAGATTCTTAACTTCTCCCCATAGCTGGTGTCCATAAAGATTCTTAACTTTCTCCATAGATAACATCACCTTTTCGAAACCTAAAGGTAGTTTTTAAGATATCTTCCAAACCCCGCATTCCAGTGGCTCGATTGGTGCACCCAGACCAGCGGCCCATATCAAGTAAGTGATGCAACTGGAATCGTGACCCCAGCGACTAGAGCAACATAAGAAGATGATTTCTGCATCCCTGTAATTTTGCCCCAATTAACAAACCTAATTGCCTAATCCCTTGCCTACCAAACTATCCGTAGAAACCCTGTCTCCCAAATTCTCAGAGAGGTAGATTTGAGAAATTTCTCCCATCTCCCTGCTTAGCACCATGTGGAATAAAGACTTTTTCGCTGCCATAAAACTTGCTGACTCGGCATATTGGCTTCTTGGGCAGCCAGTGAACCTGGTTGGGTGAAAACAGTATATCCAGTGACAAGTAATGTCTGGAACTTGTCACATGTTCTATCTAAGAAAGCCTGAAGTTAATGTTTAAATTTGGAGTCAATTTTAAAAATAAATAGTATCTCTCCATTATTTATCCTTAGTATATTTTTCAATGACATATCCATATTTAGAATTTACTTCATTTTAAAACAACTCATTCTTTATTTGGTCCTTTATGTGATCTGAAAACTATTCTTTTATAATAAAGATTGAAGTATAACATTATTTTTCTATCTTTTATCCAGATATATTGAATTCTCAATTTATTCCCCTCTGCTTTAAAGAATTTGTGTTTCATATAGGTACACAAAGAGAAAGGAGAGAGATTATGGTGGTTGTAGCCTCACCGCTGCTGAGCGTGTGAATCCAATTATGCCATGCTTTGACGCACAGTAAACAGGCTGCTGTGCCACAGGCATGAGTCCTGAAACAAACAAATAGGAAATTTAAATAATTTGATTAAAAATAAGCTGATTCTATCCAATAATGACTATGCAAATGAATATTTTTGTGGCTATTTCAATTTAAGATTAATCTGGGTAATACACTAAAATAAAAGCAGTGACTTTCTAGAACTCAATAGCCTTAGCATAGTTTATTCCCTCCATGACCTATACTGTCCAGCATCTATAGTGGGTAAGTAACACCTAGGAACATAACCAAGAGCCATATGTAAGTTTTTGTGCCTCTCTGGCTTTCTGGAAAGTCAAGAAAAATCAACGTTATCTAAAATACAAACATAATCATCTTTAAAGCTAGTGAATTACCACCTAATTTTCAGTTTTAAGTCTAAATTTTAAAAAGTATATATTCTACATTTTTAAGGCTTCCAAATGACTGAAAAAATATGAATTGCATAAGAGGTCTTGGAGATTATTAGTCTTTACAATAAATTTGTAAGCAGTTTCCTGTCAGCAACCTGTCTTGAATGATGTCTCTAAGAGTTTAAGAAAATTAAAAGTTAACTTATTTTGATCGTAATCTTCAGTAGCTACCTAGATCTTCTTGCCCTATGACTTAGGAAGATGGAAATAAAAGTTTATGGGCCTATTTTATTTCCTTTCATAAGTATGTAGTCAACAATGAAATTTAATCAATTATAGACTATTTCAATTTTTAATTTTCCACATATATACAATAGTAACTGATTAACTTCATGGTCTGGAAAAAAAAAGCAGTATTATAGCTTATATATATAGCATCGTTTTCCCCCTAACTCCTGCCTAGATCAACCCTCCCCAAAAGGCAAAAGACAGCAAGAAAAATCTATTTTACTGTAGTAAATATTATCTATCTTATTTCCTGTAATTGTTAATTCTCTAATCAACAGTCAAATTTAACTAGTCATTTTTATATTCAATTTTAACTAATTTCTTGGATTAACTTGTTTCAGTGCTTTTTAAATTTGTGATTTCTCTGAGATAAGAAACAGTGATCCCTGATTACTATAATGCTATATTTAATATCAAATGTCATGCTAATAATACTAAATTATTCTGCTGAGACGTGTCATCTCCACCCAGCTAACTATTTCCAGAACACCACCAATCAGTTGAGGTTGCTGTGCCAATGTTCAGCAATAAATGCAGACCTCAACCCTCCCTGGGTGCCTGCCAGGTCTCATTTGTAAAGTATGTTTGCTCAAGAGCAGTTTAAATCGCTGAGGATGGAAGATCACAGGTAGTACATCTACCCAGTGATCTCAAAGTATTATAACATGTTGGTTCTCTTGTTGTTGTGGCTGTTTTGGGGTTAGGTAAAATGTGTAAGTTAATTAATTTTGTCAGTGTCAGTCAACAAGAATTTGTTTCCACAAGGGACACAGGTATATTAGGAGTATGAAATAAAGGGAATAAATAGGTGTAGCCAGGCATTGTTGCTTTTTTTTCTCTTTAGTTCCTGCTTTATCCATTCCTTAAATGTTTATGAGACAAAGGCAGAGGTTGTAGGATCACGTTCACCTACTGCAGGAAATGCAGTGTGAACCTTAGTCAGAGATAAGCTGGCTAGTTGACACAGCCACAAAAAGTACAAAGACATTGTTCATAAATGTTTTCCAAGAGGAATTTGGAATGCATTTTATTACATATGTAGAGGTGATGAACTTCTGAACCCAAGCTATAACGGCTAGCTCAAGGTGTGTCACAGAGGTGAAACAAATCAAATCCTGTTTTGTTGGTCTGGTAAGAAGCAAGCACAAAATATGTATTTTCCGTTAAAGGTTGAATTGTAATGCAACCAGAATGTGAAAGAACTTATTTGCATTTTTAAAATGGCACTTGGTTTTATGAATCTAACATTCTAATGACATTTTCACTGCTATCCTGTGAAACGTTTACTCTTGCA
>CAUYSK010124435.1:0-18294 GCA_963575035.1 Avahi laniger | reverse complement strand
TGGGCTCAAGCGATCCTCCTGCCTCAGCCTCCCGAGTAGCTGGGACTACAGACATGCGCCACCATGCCCGGCTAATTTTCTCTATATGTTTTTAGTTGTCCAGATAATTTCTTTCTATTTTTTTTTAGTAGAGATGGGGTCTCGCTCTTGCTCAGGGTGTTCTCAAACTCCTGAGCTCAAACAATCCTCCCACTGCGGCCTCCCAGAGTGCTAGGATTACAGGCGTGAGCCACCGCGCCCTGCCCATTAGTATCTTTTTTATGTTAAAACATCTATAGATGCTAGGTCATGTTTTTAACTGAATAACATTTTTTAATTGAGGTGAAATTCACATAACATCTGTTATGTTGGCTTTTCAGATGTTAACACATTCCTTGTATTGTTCCTTGACCCATGTACAGTGTACTTCTGTATATGAACAAATAATCTATTATGAAGAGACTCAAATGTTACTTACCATAAGAAATCTTACATATGGCAGCAAACTTAACAGAAATTTATATATACAGTGGAGCAAAATTATTCGACTATGAGTACCTTGTATGTACTCCAAGATGCTCAGATGTGATTTTTATTAATAGGTTAACTTATTAATCAAAAAATGGTATTAGAACACAGTACTTTTTAAATAGTTATTTCTTTTTTTATAATAGCTTCAAGATATATTTCACATACCGTACAATTCACCTATCTAAAAGTGTACAAGTGAATGGTTTTTAGTGTATTACCAGAGTTGTGTGACCATCACCTCGTTTCTTCACCCCAAAAAGAAACCTTTTATTCATTAACAGTCACCTCTCATTTTCCCTCATTCCCGCCAATTCCAGGCAACTACTGATGTACTTTCTATAGATTTGTCTGTTGTGGACATTTCATATAAATGCAGTCATACAATGGATGGCCTTTTGTAACTGCCTTCTTTCACTTAGCATAATGTTTTCAAGGTTCATATTGTAGCGTGTATCAGAACTTCATTCTTTTTTATGGCTAAATAATATTTCATTGAGTGGATATACCACATTTTGTGTGTCCATTCATCATTCAATGAACTTCAGGTTTCTTCTACTTTTTGGCTATTATAAATAATACTGTTGTGAACATTGTGTTTTTTGGTGTCAACATAGAGAATATTTGACAATTTCTTGAGGTTAGGGACTTTTACACTAATTATATTTTTATATTGGCTTCTTATAAATATATGAGGAGGAATCCTCATCTAATCAATAAATTCAGAATAATACTATGAAACTATTTATAGGTAACTAATATTCCTAAACTAATTTCTATTATTTTTTGTTTTCATTGTTTACTTTTTAAACCTTGGTTGCCTTCTTAACCATTGGTTCTGTATTCCTTAGCTATTATCAATCATTCTTTTCAGCTATATTTTCTGACAGGAGCTACCGATTCATAAGTTTACCTCTTCATATAATTTGGCGATATACTTGATAAATTCTGTGAAACTCTATAGTGTGCTAAATAGATTATTATTATTATTATTTATTTTTTTTATACAATCTTGCACTGTCACCTGGGCTAGAGTGCAGTGGCATTTTCATAGATCACTGGAATCTCAAACTCCTGGGCTCAAGTGATCCTCCTGCCTCAGCCTCCCGAGTAGCTGGGACTACAGGGCACGCCACCACACACAACTAATTTTTTTGTAGAGATGATATCTTGCCTCCCAGAGTGCTAGGATTATAGATGTGAGCTACCATGCCCGGCCCAGATTATTCTTTACTACATATAATGCCTGCAGTCATTAAAATGATCATATTTCATATCCTCTGTAATGGATCCTTATTCCTTGCTCTCATCTCTTAAATTACGTAATCAAATCTGTGATTTCTATATATGGTCAAAATAGGAAAATTCAATTGTTTTTAAATCTAAACTTTTCAAACTATAATCTATATGTATTTTTTTCAAAATATTAAGGGGGTACACATGTTTTTGTTACGTAGATAGCTTTTATAGTGCTTAAGTTTTTCTATTAATGTGCCCATCACCTGAATAGTGTTCATTTTTTAAAGTACCCATATTCAAATGAAAATTACTCAAATTCCTAGGTATGTTCAAGATCAATAAATCTAGAAAAAGCTTCAGATTCTTTGAAGGGAAACATGGCTGCTCTTTTAAAGTAAGTACCTTCCTTCATTCTCTTCTTTTTTAACTTTGAACTTAGTCCTTTGAGAAAAGTATCTATCATTACTTATCTTTTTGAATTTGTTTTTCATATCTTATAATCAGACAGTAACTGGTATTTAAGAGCAAATTAAGGTTAAGTTCAAATTTGTGTAGTCACATGAGACTCTAGGATTGTATAATTACTTTTTTTTTTAATATATTGTGGCATTGGCATCACAATTTTAAATAAGGACCAAAGGGAAATTTTAAAATCTATTTCAAAATATTGTTATATAATTTATGAAATGGTGGCTTTATGAGTGGTTTATTAATAAAAATTGGTTGATATTATTGTTTTTCCCAAACTAAATTTTACACTTTTTTGTTTCACAATATTTCTTACTGATCTAGGAATGTGTGTCTGGGGTTGGAAGATCTGCAGTATGTTTTCATGATTTCTTCACATGAGCTTTTCATTACATTGTTGAAAGATGAAGAACGAAAGCTACTTGTTGATCAGATGAGGAAGAGATCCCCTAGAGTAAATCTGTGCATTAAACCTGTAACTTCATTTTATGATATCCCAGGTTAGCGCTCTAGTCTGCCAGCTAAAATGTTGGCACATTTTGCCCCTCTTTTCAAATTAGCATTGAAGTATATTGAAGGATTCCCTCTTACTTGTTTTAGTTTATACTGTGTTGGTAATTAATGGAAATTTACCTTTCTTCCATAGTCAGATTTTTGTATAAGCAGATAGGTGCTGAAACAGCTGAGACCATTCATTGTTAATGAAAATCTAGGCTTAAATACATATAAGATTTTAGCTCGGGAAACAGACCAAGGTAACACTGCTGCTAATATGTTTTTGGAGGTAAAAACAAAAAGGAGATGAGGGGTAAGGAATCCTGGAACCAGAAAGAGACAGATTTTCATGCATTTCAGCCTATAACTCAGTGGTACTCTCTGCTGGCTGAACATTCAGCTTTGGCGACATTGCCATTTTTGCCTTATTTATTTGTGGTTTTTCTTCCATTTTTGCCCTTTTTAGAGATATAGGTGGAAAATACAGTGCTGTTCATTAATAAGAAACATAAGCTTCAAAACTTAATGTAGATGAGTCAGAAAATTCATTTGGTTTAACAAAAGCAGAATTTTAGCTGCTTTGAGCCTCACTAAATTTAAACTGGTTGAATGTCCAGTTGTAAAGGAAAAGAATAACATTAACACAAAATGCTGGAAATGCATTGGTGAAGACAGTATCTGATAGTTGACCTGTAATTAGGGATTTTAATGACCAGTTTTTGGTTCTCTAGGTAGGGAATGCCTCCTCCTTTCCCTTCCTATTAGAAACCACACATTCTTAATGTTTATTACTCAAAATTAACATTTCATACATGCTTTTGTTAACACATTATGTCCAAAAGTAGGAATCTGTGTATATAAGTTCTTTCCATATGCCTCACATAGTTCTTTCCATGAACTAATTATTGATTTTTACCTTTGTTTATATTTTCAGTATATTTTTAAACTGCATTCATTTATTAAATACAGATATAATGCAAATATGTTAGGTTTTCTACACAAGGATTAAAGTTAATATGTAATTTACATAATGTTGAATGAATCCATTCTTAAGATAATAGCTGCTTTTGATTTATAGATGTAATACAAGCATACACAATTTCTCTCAGTGAATTGTCATTCTCATATTTATAGGTTTATGTGTATCTTTGATTTAAATCACTATTGAAATAGAAATCTTTTTTTCTTTCTTAGCCTCAGCAAGTGTCAACATTGGTCAGTTGGAGCATCAACTTATATTGTCAGTGGATCCCTGGAGGATTCGACAGATTTTAATTGAATTACATGGTATGACTTCTGAGCGTCAGTTCTGGACTGTTTCTAATAAGGTAAGAAATCCTGTGTCGAGAATAAGAAAGAAAATTACCCCTGTTTTCTTTTTTCTGAGATGGGATCTCACTGTATCGCTCATACTGGTCTTAAACTCCTGGGCTCAAACGATCCTCCTACCTCAGCCTCCAGAATAGCTGGGACTACTGGCATGTCCCACCGTACCTGGCTTACCCTTGTTTTCTGATGTCATTTAATAGAAAAGCTGTTCCTTGACTTTTTTGATACTAAGGACTCCTTTACTTAACAATTTTAGGACCCTCACATCACCATAATTGTATTGTAACATCAATTGACAGAAAACAGAATATGTCAAAAACAAAGATACTGTTAAATCCATAACATCTAAAAATGAGTTTGTATTCCATTTGTTGTCAAAAGTATATACATGTATTTCAAATATACCTATAAATATATGCATAAAGTATATTATTTATATAGTTTGTAGCTAATACTTGTTATGTGCTATATCAGGTATTTTTGTTTTTTAATACCTGCTCAAGATCTGAAACCTACAGCATGTAACCAGTTCATTAAAACTTCTTTATAGAACATTTTTGGCTTTAAATGTTCTTTTGAAAACTCCCAGCTAATGTGTTTACTTGTTGCTGAGTTTATCTATTTAAAAGTTTTTCTGCATGGAAAATGCAAATAAAAATAGCTTTTAAAACACCATTTTAGTAGAACGTACCTTAGAAATACAAGGGAAATAATCTACAGATACAGGAGAAATTAAAGCAGTCTGGCAGTGCATCTAACTAACTGCATACTCCTCCCCTGCTGAAGATGGAGTAAAAAAGCAGCCAGAAATTCATGTATAGCTTATACAGTTTAAACACGCAAATAGGTGTTGAAAAATTGGCTGGGCTTCCTTAATATTGATGCTATTTATTAGTATTAATTCTTAAGATGAAGAGGGATAGCATAAAAGTTACGAGAAGGGGTTCTGGGACTAACTGCCTGAGTTCTAATCTGAGCTTCATACTTATTATAGTAGTTGTATAATATATTATAGTAGTTGTATAATATAGTAGTTGTATTATAGTAGTTGTATAATATAATACTTAACTTCTATGTGCTTTAGTTTTCTCATTTGCAAAGTGAGGATAATAGTACCTACATCGTAGTATTGTTGTGACGATCACATGAGTTAATACATATAAAACTCCTAGTTTTGGATTTTTTTTTTTTTCCCTTATAGGTTATCCTTCAGAAAGTCCCAATCCAGAAACTGGCTCATTGTGACTATTCCATTTTGATTAGTTTCATTATGGCTGTCATTTTCTTTTCTCTTTAAAATGATCTATATATGAATTTTTCACATGTGATTGAAGATTATTAAAAGATTCCTATTTATATTTGGCTTTCTCTGTGTTTATGTACTTTATGTATTTTTATTCCTTTTAGTGGGAAGTACCTTCTGTCTATAGTACGGTTATCCTGGGAATTAAAGACAGTTTAACAAGAGATTTGGTTTACATTCTCATGGCTAAAGGTTTGCACTGCAGCACTGTTAAGGTGAGTAAAAGTGTGCATCAAATAGTGGTTAAGAATGTGCTTTAATAATTTTAGTAGAAATTGGAACTTATCTTTTCCTGATCTTAAAATCACAGTCATAGGCCTAAAATTTCATTTGAAAAGGTGTTTTGGTTTGTCTTTTTCCTGTACCCTGGTAATTATACCAAAATGGTTTTGGACATATGGATACTGTCCTGTATCTTTTTAAAAATCTAGAAAACATAAAAAAAGATTATTATTTTTATTCTTTAGGATTCACTTAGTAAAAATTGTATACTGAGATTAAAAAACAGAATCCTTTAAAATTATTTTGGGTACTGTATTTTACATAAGGAGTTTACAGTCTGTTTGGAAAATTGAGACATAGGTGAAATGTTAAGTCACGTAAGATAGTGTATTGCACAACTAATAGTATGAGAAGGTTAAAGACTGCATAACCCTCAGGTATAATTCCTGAGCTAAAACTGAGACTTTTTAATGAGTTAGCTAGATAAGGAAGAAAGTGAAAGACATTGAAGGCAGAGGATAATAACATGGGGAAGAACTCAAAGGCAAGCAGTAGAATGGAAATATATGAGGGGATGGGAAGCAGTCAGCTATTATTAGGGTGTCATTTGTTATGAGAAGTGAGGCAGGCGATAAGGGGAGGTGGGGAGGCAAGACCCAGACTATAAAGACTCCTGGAGCTTTGTGAAGAAGCTTGGCAGTCTGGACTAGCAGTCTCCTAGCCGAATCACTCAGCTAGAAGAGTCCAAGATGGAGACATTGCAGTTTTAAGAGAAGCAGTTCCTAGCTTCCCAACTTAGCTTTGTACTCTTTCCTAAAGTTTATGTGCCTGAAAACACTCTTACAGTCCCCATGTCAGGGCAGTTCCTCATTCCCTCCCCTTTTCACAATTGCCCTTTTCCTGATGACCTAAAGAAAAGGTGGTGGAAGGCACACTGTAGCTTTATAGTACGTTTTGAAATCAAGTGGCGTAAATCCTCTGGTTTTTTGGTACTTGAAAATCATTTTGGCTATTGTAGGTCCTTTACTTTTTCATATAAACTTTAGAAGCAGGATTTTAATGGCTATAAAAAAGAGCCTGCTGGGATTTTGATTCAGATTGCAATGAATCTGTAAGTCAATTTGGGGAGAATTGATATCTTAACACTATTGACTCTTTCAACTCATGATGAGCATAATACCTCTCTTTATGTCTTTAATTTCATGTTTTGTAATTTTCAGCATATAAATCTTACACATATTTTGTTAGATTTATCCTTAAATGCATTAATGTTTTAAAAAACAGAAACAAGGTATAATTCTTTATTCAAAAGTCAGTAATTTCACTATACCAGGAATAATATCCCTTGCATCTCCTTCTACTTATGCTAAAAAATATTTCTCATTTAAAAATTTACATAAGGAAGTAAATACTTTTACAAAACTGTTTTAAGAGGGAAGTGAGCAAAGAATCTTTTTTTTTTTTTTTTTTTTTTGAGACAGAGTCTCACCACTCTGTCACCCTGGCTAGAGTGCAGTGCCGTCATCATAGCTCACTGCAATCTCGAACTTCGGGGCTCAGGCGATTCTTCTGCCTCAGCCGCCTGGGTATCTGATACTACAGGTGCACACCACAATGCCAAGCTAGTTTATTTTTTGTAAAGATAGGGTCTTGCTATGTTGCTGAGGCTCGTCTTGAACTCCTGGCCTTAAGTGATCCTCCCACTTCAGCCTCCCAAAGTGCCAGAATTACAGGCATGAGCCACTGTGCCCAGGCCAAAGAATCTTTTGAAGACAGTGATCTAGACCAGTGGTTCTCAAAGTATGTTCCCCACACCAGCAGCATCTGTGATATTTGGGAACTTGTTAGAAATGTAATTGTTTGGCCCTGCCTTGGACCTACTGAATCAGAAACTCTGGGGATGGGACTCAGCATCCTTTTTAATAAGCACTCCAAGTAATACTGATGCATGTTAAAGTTTGAGAACTTCTCTAGACCAACACTGTCCAGTGGAAATATAGTGTGGGTCATGTATGTGATTTATAATTTTTTAGTAGCCACATTTTTAAAAGTACAAATATGGTAAAGTTGATTTTAATGATTTATTTAACTCAGTATATCTAAACTATCACTTTGACATATAATCAATATAAAAAATTGAGATATTTTGCATTTTTGAAATGTGTGTACTAATCCAGTGAATATTTTATACTTATAGCACCTCTCAATTTGAACTGGTCACATTCACATGCTCAGTAGCCATATGTTGCTCCTAGCTGCCATGCTGGATGGCACATTACTAGATAATTGTAAGCCACTGAAAAGTTTTATGGCAGAATGTGGTCAGCAGCTTTTCTCCTTCCACACCTAAAATAACATTTATTGGGCACAGACTATTCTGTAATTTCATATGCATTTATTCTTTCATTTATTCACAAAAAGTTGTGTGGAAGATGCTATCAGTTTTATAGATAAGAAATCAGAGACTCAAAGGTATTAAATTGTCCAAGATCACATAACTAGTAAGTGGCACAAGTGTTAGAAGGGATAAAGAGAAGAGAGCATATCAGAGAAACATTTAGGTGGTAAAGTCTAGAAATGATGGGAAACTGATTGGATGTGGCAGGCAAGAGGGAGAAAAGAATCAAGGATGATGCTCAAGTTTCTAGTTTGGGCACCGGAGAACTGATGACAATGCCAACAAGTAAACGTGCAGAAAAACATTTTTGAGGGACAGATTATGAGTTCATTTTTACAATGTTGAATTTGAGGCTGTAATTGGAAACACGAGCCTGAAGCTTGGAGAATGGTCTTGACTAGAGTTACAGATTTGGGAGTCATTAGAGATTACCCAGGGAGAACACATACAGAGCATGGGACCCTGGGGAATGTCAACACTGGGTCCAAGAAAGAGTGGTGTGATGGTTATGAGGACCAGACAAATGTGAAGTCACACTAGCCAAGGGAAAGGAGAATTGTAAAGGAAAAGGCAGTGCCTAGCACTGAGTTGCAGCCTCTAGTTCCAATAAGATAATCGAACAGTGTTTGGTAGATCAGACAGTTAAGAAGATCTTTGGTTTGTGAGAGCTGTTTCTTTGTAGTGATGGGGATAGAAGCCACTTTTTTGGAATGAATGAGGCAGGTGGAGAGAGATAATGAGCAAAGACTAGTCTTTGGAAAAGTTAGAGTGAGATGGGTAGGAAAGGATTTGGATCATAGCTTATTTGATTTGTTTATTAGCCAATTACATAGGCTAACTGGGTGGTGTGTGAAAATTTTAGAACGTGAAACCTGTTGAAGGGTCGAAGGTAGGGAAGTGCTTGCAATAGAATTTTACACCTGTATAATACAGAACTGACAAATCAGTTTATAATTTTTGTAAAACTTGTTTAATAATATAGTTTATTTTATATTGATTATTGGATTTTTTTACATTATAAAGGAATAAAATATTTATTGGAATAAATCAACAATACAGAGATGATAAAGAAAAAGATAATCTAGCCTCATTCCCTGGGATGAGTGATGTTAACCATTTAATCCTTCTCCTGTTTGCTCTGTATTTATAAAGACACACAGTTTTTGACTCCACAGGATGGGTGACCGAGGCTATTCTGTTATTTCTTCTTGTAGGATTTTTCCCATGCTAAACAGCTCTTTGCTGCTTGTTTGGAGTTGGTGACAGAGTTCTCACCAAAGCTTCGTCAAGTCATGCTGAATGAGATGTTGCTTTTGGATATTCATACACATGAAACTGGAACGGGGCAATCAGGAGAGAGACCTCCTTCTGATCTTATTAGTAGGGTGCGAGGATATCTGGAAATGAGGCTTCCTGGTAAGACTATTTCTCAAAGACAGATTTCAGAAATTCAGCACTCAATTATGGGGGAAAATCTTAAAAGAAAAGTTATTGGACTTTTAACCATCTTTAAAAAAGTTATTTCTCTCCTAAAACAGTTTGGGTTTGTAGTTCACTGGGATATATGTGGAAAATGGGAGAAATTGTTCATTTCCTGGGATTTCCATAACAGTACCACAAACTGGTTGACTTAAAAAATAGAAATGTATTCCCTCACAGTTCTGGAAGCTAGATATCTGAATTCAAGGTGTTTGCAGGGCCATGCTCCCTTCAAAGACTCCAGGGAACAGTCCATCCTTCTTCCTAGCTTCTGGCGGCCCCTAGCAATCTTTGGCGTTCCTTGGCTTTGTAGCTGCATTGCTCCAGGCTCTACTTCTGTATTCACACGGCATTCTCCCATTCTCCTTAGTGTGTGTCTGTGTTTCTTCTCTTCTTATAAGGCCACAGTGATTGGATTTAGGGTCTGTCCTAGTCCAGTATGACCTCATCTTAAATACATCTGCAAAGACCCTGTTTCCAAATAAGGTCACATTCTGAGGTTCCAGGTGGGCATGAATTTTTGGGGGACGCTTCAACACACTATAGAAACTATATTGTAGTTTTAAGATATTCTGTTAAAAGAATCAAAATGTCCTTGAATATATTGGTCTATGGTTTATTTCCTCATTACAGCCACAAAATGTCCTCAAACTGATTGCTCTGGGCCAGGAATTTACTTGTGGCCACTTTAGGAACACTCAAGAGTGTCCTGTTCTAATTATAAATATCTTACCGTGAAAAGAAGGGACCTGTCATATAAATTGTCATCTGTGTCATAAATAAACCTTTCTTAGTTAAAGTAGTTTCTTGATTTTATATGTTTTAAGAGTATTTATAGCAATTAAATCATACTGTATGCATTTAATACTAAAAACAGTAAAAGTTCATTGTAAAGGAAGGCACTAATAATGTGCCAAGACAGAAACTATTGCTGGCTTCCTCGGGTCTTAATGAATTATTTTAATTACTACATTTCTAATTTCCAGCAGGGGTAGATAATTACAAATCACAACTTTTTAGCACCCTGTAGATAGAATACTTTTGAGCTTTAATGTATCAGTGCCTTTTAATCTCATAATGTCTTTATAAGAATGATCTAATGGTGTGGTGTTACTAATGGACACACGCACCTGTGTACATGTTTACTTTATGAAGGTGGGAGGTTGGTCTTTTATACGAGGTTTTTCTAAAATTAAAAGCAAAAAGAATTTTAAAATCTTAACATTTGTTGAATGCTAACTACGTATCAGACATTATTCTAAGAACTTCAGGTGTGTAACTCATTTAGTCCTCACTGTGGCTCTGAGAAGTAGCCACTATTTCATTATTCTCATTTGGGTAAATGAAGAAACAGGTGCAGAGAGTTTAAGAAATTTGCCCAAAGTCCCATAGGAAGAGATAGAACTATGATTTTAATCCATCCGTCTTTGAAGCCTGTGCTCTTACTCTTTGAAATATATGGAAATGCCTTTAAATAATTAGTTCGTTTGTACTACCTTTTTGACTTAACAGTTTGGAGTTCACGCCACTTTTTTCCTTTTTTCATGGTAAAGGACTCATAGCTCTTCACATAATTTGTGTAAACTCCTAGCTTAATTGAATGTTCAGCAGTTTGTCCTATAGCTTGTGCTTAAAACATTCTTTAAAATGAGAAGGAAAGGTTGTATTGTTTCAAATAGGAGGAACAAGAAAACAGTTTTTCCTACAGGTACAGTTTTTTTTTTTTTTTTGTCTTCAACTGAGCCTCAGCTGTGGACTGAGTTACCTGAGTTCAGCATGGATCAACTTGTGACTGATGCTTTCACAGCCCTGTGCTTCAGTGCCACTGGGAAGAGTTGGGGTTTGTAGTTAAGATGGGGGCTGGCAGAGTGTCATCTGCCACCTTCTCGCCACTCCTTTTTCAAGGAAAAAAATTGTTCCCTACTGTTATAAGACCAATTTTGAACTAGTTAGATGCATGCCCTCTATAGAACACAAAAGGGAAAACACTCTTATGTGGGTTGACCTGGTTTTATTATCAGGAACAAGAAGTGATCTTAATTGACTGCAAATCTGGCCTTTTAGTTATAATAGAATTAAAGGCTACAAACTAATTATTCTAAGACCAGTTATGCCTTTTGGGAATTATGCCTTTTAATAGCTTTGTAGCTAAATAGAGCAGCTGTCTATTCAGACACACGTCCTTATGTTCCTCAGTTTCAACAATATTGAATGTTAGGCCTACCTTAGCTGTTAAAGCATATGACTCTGCATTTATTTTTAATGAATAACTGTATTGCAAATGCTTACAGTGAAGTTTAATCTCTAAATCACCGCCTCTCAGGCTGTCAGGGCCCCTCCCTAGATTCTGATTCTCCCTTAAGAATCATTCCTGCAGTGACAGTATTACTAGTGAGTGCGTGGTGATTAAAGGAAGCCTTGGAGCCACAGTCTCCGTTTGACAAAGTGTATAGAACTCAATGACATGCATGCATTTGGGGAACTAATTTGACGTCTCTGGTCATTCCTTTTTTGGAAGTGATGCAAATAATGTATTTTTATTTTATTTTGCCATGTTTGTATGCATCTTTTTTTGTCATATCAAATCCTTTTTGTGAATAAGAGTGAGATATAAATAGCCACAGGCACTATCTCTTTAGAAAGACTGAGAAATATAGATACTCTAGAAAAGATTAATAAATCTCCTCATTTTCAATCTTAACGCTGTTATTTAGGATTCGTTGTGGTTTCTTTTCCGTTTTCCTGAAGTACGTTAAAATCTGAAACTATATACTTTGAGCTATAAAAATTCATAACATATTAGAATGTATTTAATAATTATTTATTTCAAAGGAAATAATGTTCAAAGCAAGTCTGAGTAGTTTTTTTCCTTATTTAAAATTATTTCTGGTGTAGAACATATTTGTTGAACAAGTAAATGACTTGTCTCTTATGAGTTACATTTTAATCAGAAAAAATTATTAAAAACGATAAATATATCAACTCAGATTTGTTACAGTTTTTTTTTATATAGTTTACCTGTTTCTTTGCTGTAAATGTGCCAGAAGTTTATACCACAGCATTTTGTACCTGTTTTGTTTGTGTGATTATTATCTGCTCATTTCAGTTATAAATTTCTGGAGAAATAGGTATCTAAGACTTACACAGTAGAGTGTTGGGCTCCTAAAGGATAAAAGAATTTTGTTGATTAATAGTGGGGACCATGTAGTCTGTTGTTGGGAAATGTTAAACTTTACAGAAATAAGTATTAAATGTTAATATTTTTCTATTTTTTAACTGTAGCTATTGGTTCTTTTATTAAATTGACATCTGAGCAGATATTTGCTTTGTTCCCATTTTAATGTCGTGATGGTAATTCCAAGTATTTGCTTTGCTTTTTAGATATTCCTCTTCGTCAGGTTATAGCCGAGGAGTGTGTTGCTTTTATGTTAAACTGGAGGGAAAATGAATACCTTACGCTGCAAGTTCCTGCACTTTTGCTTCAGAGTAATCCATATGTAAAGGTAATTAATGTTTAAATAAAAGGATTATTAAAATGGTATTATTATACCTGTTTCTTTAGATTTGTATTACTTTGACCACTTGTCTAATTTCTGTGATATAGTGTAAGATTGGACAAATGCTTGCTGGTTTGTAGTTAAAAGTACAGTTTTTGATAAGACATACACTTGATTTTGCTCTCTGTATGTAGGATTCATGAAAATGCAGTTACAAATGATTTCGTTAACAGACAACACTTTGGTGTACTAAGGTAGTGAGAAGTTAGTCAACGTTTCTTGCTTTGGTGGCTGTGATCAAACTCTGGGACTGATGGGAACTGTCAGGAATGCACTTCTACCCGTTTCCTATTTGAAGACCTTGCCCTTTGGAACCTATTTACTGCTCTAAGTTTGATATGTCTGAATCTAGAGCATGCTTGTTAATGAATTAATAACATGTTTGCTGTTAGTAATTGTACCCATATGAAAGACTTCATTCAGTAAATTGATAGTAAATTGTTTATTTCATCTCCCTTAATTATATCTGTCCTCTGCAACCTAAAATGCTTTTGAGTGTAGAAAATATCAAAACTAAAGAGAAACTGGAGGCTTTTCCTAAGATTATATCTTTCATGTGTTAATATTATATATACCCTGAATAAGCAGTGGGCTTTTCTTTCTTTCTGGTCTTGTAGTTAAGAAACCAAAAGAAAACATTTAGTGATTTAACATTTTTAGAAGCACCTCTCCCCACTTTTGGGGGAGGTGTGTTTGGTCCTTCAAATTTCCTAATTTTTAAATTTTTATCTGCCCCAATTTGTCTTTAATACATAGTCCTTTAAGTCCATGCTTATCTGGAAAACTCTTGGTAGACTATACCACTTTTTCACATTGTCTTTGGTTATTTGTCTGTTCCTTCATGTTTCATGTAAGTCCTTTTAAAAACTGAACTCATTTCATTTTAACCCTTTGAAGATGTATTGATTTCTTTAGTTTTTTCCCCTCCTTTTTGTCTTTACATTTGTTCATAAAAATTATTCTTATACTTGAATCATCCTTTTCTTTGGAATTTCAGACATTGAATCTTATTTATCTCTGTAGTGAACTTTCTGGGATATGAGTTTCCAATATCTAGGGTGCTTGTCTGATTATGCCTTTAATAAATTCTCAAATGAGAGAACCATTTTGTTCCAAGGTTATTATCATTTGCACTTAGAATCGTAGCATGTTGCTCAGCTTTAAGACGGTATGGTAGTTCCCCTCTTTGCTTCCCCAGCAGTGAATTCTGTGAGCTGTGCACCAGGAGAGATGGGCGCATGTTTGTGTAATGAATGCTTGAGGCTCTGCAGTGTGTAAGCACACAGGAAATCGTGTTGTAGGTTGCCTGACTCTAGGCAAGGTTATCTCGCTGCTCTCTGCAGTCCCCCTGACCTGGCCCAAAAGGAGGAAGGATGGGTGGTGACCTTGCTAGAGTAGTCACTGAGGCATCTCATCATGTCATCTGGTGGTTAGGGTTTTATGTGCTGCCTTCCATAATTGGCCGCTTTCTCCTTTGTTAACATCAAGGAAAAAGGAATCACAGAAGTCAAGAGTAAGGGGTTGTGTTTTGAAAATAATAATAATTTGGAGCAGTTTCCAAACTTCTAATTCGGTGGGAGATATACATAAGTGTCGGGAAAAGTCTGAAAGGATATTAATAGACATGATCTCTAGGTACTGGAATATTAGCTGAATTGAATCAATTTTATTTTCTATTCTGTTACGTATTTTCTTATTTATTTGAATATGAACTATATAATCACAAAAAGGAGTGGAAAAACCTTAAGTACATGACTAAAATATACCTTTCGAAATATACACAACTGTCTAGTCTGCACCTTGTATCAGAGTGGGAAGGGCATGGGATTTGTAGACACTTGGATTATAAAAGTAGCTAGGAGGAGGAGGAGTTGTGATAGCAGTAACAACGTGGGATAAAACCCAAGCTTTTCATATGGCCTGTAAGACCCTTTACGGTGTGAGTGCTTCTGCTCCTCCAGGTGCACCTCCCCGGCCCCTTCTCATGCCAGCTCTGTGCTGCCATCACCCGAGTGCTCACACTACGTTTCTCGTGCCCCTGTGATTTTGCACATGCTGTTTGTTCTTTCCTCTAGGTAGGATGTCGCATTTCTGCCTGTTTGGATGGTTTCTTTGATGCTTTCCCAAATTCCTTTCTCTGTAAATGAGTAAATCACTTTCTCCTCTTGGCTACTTTTGTACTGTGATACTGGTCCTGCTACAGTTATACTGTTGATATATTTCTTTTGTTTTGTTAATACTGTATGATAGATTATTTTTTCACCTGTCTTCCCTATAGGATGGTGAGCTTCTTGCGGGCAGTTTGTTTTTATATTTTCCTGCTTTCCATCACACCCAGCATACACAGTAGATGCTCAAGAATGTTCGTGGAATTCAATTGATTTGGGGCCTAAGACATCTGAAAATTCTTTTAATTAAATTTACTTAATAAATTTAGTGGCTGTAAACTAAGCATATGATCCCTGACAACAGAAATGAATGTGACATAGGGAGCTACAATAGCCCTGGCATTGTGTTATATAGTAAACAGCTGTATATATTGCAGTCCCAGTTGTTGGAGAAGAATATTGGCTGGGCACGCAGGGCGAAATGATCCTACTGGACTAAGGATCCTCAGTGCCCATTCACGTAGCGTAGGTAGGGTTTTCATGTCATTCTTCCTAGCTTTTTCTGCAACCAAACTATTGTTAACTTTCTTAGGTGTATAATCATGGAGTTACGGTTGTGTAGAAGAAGGTCCTTGTCCTTAGAAGATGTATATTGACATATTGAGGGGTGAAATGACATTCTGTAACTTACTTTAATGTAGTTTAACAAAAATGTATATGTATTTTAGACAGATATGTAAAGCAAACATCACAGAATATTCACAGTGTGTCAGGTATTTATTGAACTATTCTTTTGATTATTTTTTTCTGTTTGAAATTTTTCTTAACAAAATGTGGGGGAAAACAATTTTTATCTTTGTCACAATGCTGCCCCCTTCTTCAAGAAGCCACTTTAAGTGGCGGGGACCTTATTAGAAAACTTTCTACGTCCATTTCATGGGGAACTGAGGTTTCCTGATGGACTTGAAATCATGCTTGTTGTAATCTCTCCCTTCTTAATCCTACCTCTTCATATTAGCAGTAGCTCCATACTGAGTTTCTACCAATTTGAAGAAAAGTTGCTTTAAATTTTGTTTCCTTATGCTGCCAACTTCAATTTCCTCACTCCTTTCCTTATTTTTTTAATGATTAAAAACAAAATGTGTGTTGCGTGTGTGAAACCCAAGCACTATTTTAATCTCACCTCTGGCACAGTTAACACATGGTGTATGCCTTCCGTTACTTCTTTTTTTTGGTAAAGTGATATCATATTACCTATACTGAACAACTTGGTTTTTTTTTTTTTTTCACTTAAATCATTGTCTCGTTTTGTGGTCCTTAGACTATACTTGTTTTTGTTTGCAACAGACTATAATTGTTCAGAAATGACGACTTTTATATGATAGAACTAGAGAATCTTCTTTCTCAAACAGATTCAGATCCATCAGTAAACAGCGAGCCATGGATTCCTTAGAGCTTGTACTGAATGCACAGCATAACATAACTGTGCTTGGTGTGTTTGGGCAGCTACCCATCTTTCCTCAGGGTGCCTTAATAATAGAACTATCATGTGTGATATTACGGATTATCTTTTGTGTATTTTGTTTGTTTTTCATATTATAGCTTGGACAACTTTTAGCAGCTACATGTAAAGAACTTCCAGGTCCTAAAGAAAGTAGACGGACTGCTAAAGACCTTTGGGAAGTTGTTGTTCAAATCTGCAGTGTGTCCAGTCAGCACAAACGAGGAAATGATGGCAGAGTTAGTTTAATAAAGCAGAGGGAATCTACATTAGGTATAATGTATCGGTATGTATTGCTATGTTTTTATCAGTTACATTTTTTGAGTTCTTTTATTTATAGCAGTTGTACTGTTTCAAGAATGTCATCCTTTATCCTGTGTGTCGTAAAGATGAACAATCTTAAGAATTCTGTGATGCTTGTCTCTGATGGACCTGTCTGCCATGGCCACCTTTGGAAATACTTTCTGTTTCTAAGTTATTTTAGGAGACTATCTATTAATTGTTTAATATAATCAACTATAATTCAAAATCAACGGTGTTTTAAGGTTGGATAGTATTGCAGACTTCACATGATTAAAACTGGGAAGAAATGTTATGTTAGTATGGCAGTAGAATGTTATACTCCTTTTCATACTTGCAAAATTAGAACATTAGGGATAAACCTTCACCTGTAATTTACTTTCTTGATTTTATTTTTAATTTCCGATATTAAATGTGTATTCAAAAATGTTTGTGTTTTGTAGGAGTGAACTGCTTTCTTTTATCAAAAAATTACGAGTAAGTTTTATTTAAATTATTCTAATCAGTATTGCTGATTTTTGTAGAATATGACTAAAAAATCTTGAGTGCTTCAAATGCTGATTAAATTATCAAAGTGACCTGCTTATCTTCAGTGATCATTATTGGTGGGGGTGGGGGGGGACACATAATCTGAATGAAGAAGTTCAGATTTTGCATTTACCTTACCATGTTTTAGTAAACATGAGCCAGGTGATTTTTAAATTGTAAAGAAGTCTTCATAATGGGGCTAAATGTATGAAGCCTGGCTTTAATTTTTCCTTAGTAGGATTAATATCATATTTATTTGCTGGACTTACTTAACCCAGGTTTCATCCTTTAAATATTATTTTAAGGAATAAAAAGTCAAATTTTTTTGGAGGTAGCTGAAAGTACTAACTGGAAAGAGATCTAGTTATTCAGTTTCAAAAGTCATGTGAAGAGTTGAGCTTGGAAATAGCACAATAAGCCAGAGATCTAAATATGGTAATTTTTACGTAAATTGTGTGCTGTGATTTATTTTTCATGAGATTAAAAGTGAGGTTGGGCCGGGCGCGGTGGCTCACGCCTGTAATCCTAGCACTCTGGGAGGCCGAGGCGGGCGGATCGTTTGAGCTCAGGAGTTCGAGACCAGCCTGAGCAAGAGCAAGACCCCCTCTCTACTAAAAATAGAAAGAAATTAATTGGACAACTAAAAATATATAGAAAAAGTTAGCTGGGCATGATGGCGCATGCCTGTAGTCCCAGCTACTCGGGAGGCTGAGGCAGAAGAGCCCAGGAGTTTGAGGTTGCTGTGAGCTAGGCTGATGCCACGGCACTCACTCTAGCCCGGGCAAAAGAATGAGACTCTGTCTCAAAAAAAAAAAAAAAAAGTGAGGTCGATCTTTAGTATGCTCTAAACAAAGCAGATG
>CAUYSK010124434.1:0-18600 GCA_963575035.1 Avahi laniger | reverse complement strand
TAAGACAGAGTCTCACTCTGTTGCCCGGGCTAGAGTGCCGTGGCGTCAGCCTAGCTCACAGCAACCTCAAATTCCTGGGCTCAAGCAATCCTTCTGCCTCAGCCTCCCGAGTAGCTGGGACTACAGGCATGCGCCACCATGCCCGGCTAATTTTTTCTGTATATTTTTTTTTTAGTTGTCCAGCTAATTTCTTTCTATTTTTAATAGAGACAGGGTCTTGCTCTTGCTCAGGCTGGTTTCGAACTCCTGAGCTCAAACAATCCGCCCGCCTCAGCCTCCCAGAGAGCTAGGATTACAGGCGTGAGCCATCGCGCCCGGCCTAATATTCTTTATAAAATTATTCTAATGGGTGCCCTTTTTGTGCACACAGCTCTTCCTAGTGTTATAAACAGGCAAAGAGAATTGACCCCCTTTCATAGATGAGGAAGGTGAGGGAGAGAGGAAGTTACTGCTATGGTCACATAGTGAGTCAGTAACAGCAGTGGGCCTGGCACCTAGCAGATGCATATAGACTCAAAATGTTTTTGAATATCTGTCTAGTCGCTTCCAGCTCTTCAGACATTTGTTTGCAACCAGGGTTGCCCAACGTGTATCAATAAAATACGGAGGGATATTTTGCGGACTCAACCTCACGCAACCTCGTGGTGCAATGGTAGCTCATCTGACTCCAAGACCTACCTCTGCCACTAACGTGTCAAATCTCCTTCCTCATACTTCCCACTGTCCCCAGATCTCTTCCTGAAGTGCCAGTTTGATCAGATCACTTTTAGCCTCAAAAACCTTTCATTACTGGAAAGTCTTCCATGGCTCCCTGTTGCTTATAGAACAAAAGAAAACCCCTTTAGCCCAGTGTTCAAGGCTCCTGAGGTCTGTCTCCAATCTCTGTCCCTTGTCTGCCACTCTTCCCAACCTCAGGGACATGGTATAGGTCAGCCACACTGGATGTGGTCTAGCACTTCATTCTATAATCCATTTCCTCCTTCCCTCCTTCCTCCTCTCCCTTCCAGAAGCATTTGTTGATTGCCTGCTGTGTGCTAGGCACTGGGAAAATTGTGAAAATCAAAGAAGAAATAATTCCTGGCTGCATGGGGCTTATACTCTAGCACAAGTTTCCCTACTGAGACATTGACAACACTGTTGACACACTGGTCAGATAATTCTTTGTCGTGGGGATCTGTCCTGTGCATTGTAGGCTGTTTAGCAGCATTCCTGGCCTTTGTCCACTAAATGCCAGTAGTACACCCCGTCTCTAGTTGTGACAACCAAAAATGTCTCCAGATACTGTCATATGTCCTGTGGGAAACAAAATTGCCCACAGCTAAAAACTATTGCTCTAGTCAGACACTAAACTAACCGTACCAAAAATCATTTTATTACAGACACAGGGAGAGAGGAAGGGAGGGCTTGAAAGTGCAGAACAAGGGGCCTGCTGTTGTCTGGAGGGGAGCTGTAGTGACAGGGACGGTCATGAAAACTTCCCAGAGAAGGCACACTTCAGCTCAGACGGGAAAATAAGTAGGCACTGGCCAGGAGAAAGGCACGTGCAAGGAACCAAAAGGCAACAGAAAGAAGCTGGCACATTTGATGAACCAAAAACCACCAGGTGTGATTGGAGTGAAACCGGGAAGGGATGGTGAGTAGAGGCCAGACATAAAGGGCCTTGTAGGAATTTGTCAGCCATTGAGGGGCAGCCATCAGAAGGAGGCAGATCTGAGCTTTATATAAGTGAGAGCCGACTGATGATGCAACCGGCTACCTGTGAGGTCGTAAGTTCCCCGTCTTTGGAAGTATAGCAGCAAAATTTGGGTGGCCACCTGCTGATGGGAAGGATACACTGGCTCTGGGTGGGCTATCAAGCCAGTGAACATCTGCAAATCTATAATTCTATGACCTCTTCCAGCTGCCTGTCCTGAAAGTTCAGAGAAGACGGTAACTTCACTGGCTTGAGTAGAACTTTGCAAAAGTTATGAATTTGATGCTTGGCTGACTCGGAAAAGTAAAAGCGTACTCAATACCTCCCACCGATTCATGAAAACAAGTTCTCCTTGGCTGCCTGCATGTGAGCAGATTAATTCTCATTTTGGTGGTGGAAGACCCAGCTCAGGGAGCTTGGGCTTCTCAAACTCTACTGAGTACCAGGGTCACACCTGGGAGTTTAGGGCTGGATGGGTGAGGTGAGGCTGGATAATTATCAAGAGAGTGGTCCTGTGAGAGTTTCCCTGCATATATCCAAACTTCACCCATCTTTGGAGGTCCAGCGTAGGTCTCCTCTCTTCCACATGAGCACTGGAGACATTACTTGAATTTGAACTCTAGCTGTGCCACTTACTAGCAGCGGGCTTAAACTACTAGGAGCTCCGTTTCCTCATTTGTAAAATAGCAGCACCAGTCTCAGGGTTTTTATAAGGAATGCATGAAATAATTCATTCAAGAACACTAAGTACTATGCCTGGCACAGGATACACTTAAATATCAGCTATTAGTGTTATGATTTCCTAACCACCTTGGCCCGCCCGGATTTCTCCTTCCTTTGAACTTCTGGACTTCCTTATAGTGTCAGAATGGAAGGTCCCTTAGTGATCATCCAGTCTGATTCTCTCGCATTATAGGAGAAGCTGAGGACAGAGAGGGGAAGGGACTTGCCCAGGGCTACAGGGCAGAGCCTGGACTCAAACTCAGCTCTACTAATGCCCAATCCAAGGGTCTCTTTTTCCTTGGTGTCTATCCTCTGGCCTGAGCAGGGAAGGCAATTTCAGGGAATCCATGAAATTGCTTCCTCCATGGCTAGAGGAGGAAGAGGTGGGAAAGAAGGTGGGAGAAGCTGATTGTTCTCAGCATTTCAGCAGGGAGAGCTCAGAGCTAACCTTCCCCTGGGATGTGCAAGCCAAATGTTCCAAACTGGAGATCTCAGCTAATGTTGGTCCAGCTCCTTGAGCCTCCTCAGTCCTTTAAGACTCTCTCTGCCCTTTAAGACTTCATGGGCAGGAGCTGGTCCAAGCCAGGCTCTGTGAACTCACAAAGAATCTATGATTATTGTGGACTGTAGAGAGAAAATATCATGCATAGAGAGAATATCCCAATCCAGGAACGTTAGGGATGAATTATTAATGCACGTATTTTTACTCCTTGCAGAGAGAAGGATCTATGCAAGGGAAATACATTATTCCTTTGCTCCTGGTCTAGCTCAAGGGTTGGTGCCATTTGCCCGACTGCACTTTCTGTGGTGATGGAAATATCTGTGCAGTCTGATATGGTAGCCGCTCGCCCACCACATGTGGAAATTGAGCCCTTGAAAAGTGGCAGTGTCACTGAGGGACTGAGTATGGTGTGGGAAAGAGCACTGGACCAGGAGTCAGGAAGTCCCTCCATTTACTCACTTGGAAAGTCACTTCCTCTGTCTGGCCTTCACTTCCTCATCTGTAAAGTGGGGCCCTTGGGCCAGGAGGTCTTTCTAACATTCCCCCATGTCATCTGAATCTGAAGGGCAAGGAGCAGTTGAGAAGTGGATTCAGCGGAGACTCCCCCCACCCCAACCCCTGAGCCGTCCTCCCCCCAGGGCTGCCTGTGGCTTCCTGTGGCCTGGACCTGCTTATCTCGCCAGGTCCACCTCTGTTACTCCCCATCATCTGCTTTAAACCCCTCTCTCCTCTCAGAGTGATCGATTTTCAGTCCCCCGAATATACTCTCTCTTCTCTTTGTATATTCTATTCCTTTTGCTGCTGAGAGCACGCTTCCTTATGCTTTTGCTTGGCTACTCTCACGTCTCAGCTTGAGTGTCACTTCCTCCAGAAAGACTTCCCAGTTCATCCTGACCAGACACTGTCTTGTCCAGGCTCCTGTAGCCCCCCTGCATTTCTCCTGCCAACACACACACCTACGACTCCTTGCTGTAATTGCCTATTCATTTGCCCCCAGCCCCCAGAGCGACGCTATCCAGCAGAACTTTCTGAGATGATGGAGATGTTGTGTGTATGTGCAGTCCAATGTGCTAGCCACATGTGGCTGTAATTCCATTCAATTCTAATTCACTCATGTTTAAATAGCCACATGTGGCTCCTGAGCATCTGTGAGCTCTGAGAAGGCTGGAAGCCGGTCTGACTTGTCCATCCTTGTATCCTCATTGGTCTAGAAATGTTGCTGGAAGAATGAAGAAACTCTGGAACCAGGAGTGATCAAGAAAGGCCCGCTCACCTGAACGGCCCTCTCCATCCCCTCCCCCTGCATCTTTTCAGGGAGTGAACAGAGACCTTCTGTTTGTAAAGTAGTCAGTAGTTCACAAAGGATGTCTGCAAACCACGATTTTATTTTAATTACCATCACAGGAGTCGGCAAAGCCACACTCATTATCCCCATTTCACAGCAGGGGGCCCTGAGGCTCGGGGTGAGGGGGTGAGGTGCTGGGGTCTGCAGCCGGGATGTGCAGAGCTCCTTGCACTGTGGGTCTCTGAGGCCTCCCGTGGTATCCGAATGAGACCCGCATGCAGGAGGGGAGGAGCGTGGGCTCTCCCTTCACTACGGAGAACCCACAGAGTAAGTGGACACAGATGGCATAGGAATGGGGCAGGAGGATGTGGGCTGGGCATCTGGCGACTTCCTCGGGGCCCTGAGCACTGGAATCACCCACCTCAGGCAAAGGAGGAAAGAGCGGTTCTCCGGAGAACCCAGGCACGCCAGGCCAGGTCGCCCCTGAGCCTGCCCCCGAGCCTGCTCCTGTTTCCAGTCCAGCCCAGCAATCATCAGGCTTCCCGCTCTTCCCCAGAGCCCCCTCCCCTCCCTGGAATTCATGGCAGGGGACGGCCAGTCTGGGAAGTGACAGGTGGAGGCTGACAAAGGAGGGCCCTGTGCCCTGCCAGCAGGCAGGCTGGGGCATCCGCTGGGCCTTGCGGGCCGCCTGGTGGCGGCTCCTGCGTCTGGGGAATTCCCCTGCTGTCTAAAAGTCGCCCGGCCCAGCCCTCCTTCCTGAGGCGGCACAGTGAGCCTCCGAGCCTCCACAGGGACAGCGGCCCGCCACACACACCCTCGCATTTCCCTGCCCTTGCCCAGGTGAGTGACCAGATGGGGGCGGGTGGGCCAGGACAGGGCAGAGGGCCTGCCACACAAGGGTGCCGGGGCCACCAGACTCTCCCAGCTCTGTGCCGAGAGCAATCAGCCTCCCCTCTCCTGCCGGCTGGGGTCTGCTGTTCCCCAGCCTGGCGGGCTTTGCCCACTCTGGTCTTGGGCTCCAGGCCTCTGCTCCTCGCCCAGCCGCCTCCTCTGTCTTCTCTGTTTCCTCTTCCTGTCCTGCCTTACGGGCCAGTCTTTTTCTCTCCAGTTGTCACTAGCTTTTCCAAAGGGAAAGAAAAGAAAGGCTTATTTTTGTCTTTTTCTTCCCTCAAGAAAAGGGAGCAGGCGTGTGCAAGCGAGAACACGGATGTGTGTGTTTGTGTATGTGAGAACAAGGGCCTGTGTTGTACGTATGTGTCAGATCCACAAGGTGCACGTGTGTGTCTGTGTAAGTTTGTGTGTCTGCGGGTACAATCTGTGTGTGTTAGTTTTCGAGGGCAAGGGTACAGGTGTGCGTTGGGCACTTTAGAAGTCTAAAGCTAGATAGGAAGAGACCAAGAGTCAACCCTGCCTCCCCGAAGGACACAATGGAGGCTGGGACCCTCCTTAACATCAGAGCAAAAGGATCTCTCTCCTCCCTCCCACCGGCTTTGCTCCTAGAGCCTCTGGACCCTTCTACCCTCGAACCTTTAACAGAGAGCCCGAGGCACTGGGAGTGGGCCAAGGGCTGGCACACAGTGGTGATGCAGCCTCCTTTTTGATCACAAACAGTTCAGATTTTCCAAAGCTGGTCAGAGGCCCAGCCCAGGGAAGTCCCTGGCTAGGAGAAGCAAGGATCAGAGGCCAAGTCTGACAGCGGCTTCTGGACCGCAGAGGAGTGGAGGGAGAACGGGGAGAGGCCCTAGAAGAAGGGGTGTGGGAGAGGACATGGGTGGGAGGTGGGCGGGACTGAAAGAGGATTGCTCTCACGGCCCTGCTAGGGCTTCCAGAATTAGGAAATGCTCCGATTCTGTGGGTCCGCCTCCCTGAGGAGCTGACCTGGGCTCTGTTGACCTCTTCCCACTTCCAGGAGATGACAAGGGGCAAGCCTGGATGCAAGCCCAGACCGGGTCTGACACCCTGACCGGGAGACAGGGAGGCCAGAGGGAGAGAAGATGGAGTGGGGAGACCCAGGGCTCCTGGGAACTGTGGGAGGGGCCTGGCCAGGCCACGTATGTGACGAGGCCGGGAATTTCCCCCAGTGTCACTTTGCCCTTTCTTCTCCTCCAGTGGTGCCCCAGAAACTGAAGAGTAACAGGCAGGCCCAGGGACACAGGGGAAACAGTTGGGATGGAGAAAGAGAAAAACAGGAGAGAGGCTGGAGGAAAAGTCAGCAGCGATGTTTTCCAGGCCTGGCTTCTCAGAGACCACTGCGATGTCCAGGGCAAGTTGCTCCCAGCTCGGGGCCCCGGGGTCCTCCTTGGGAAAAGGAGATAAACAGTTCCTGCTGCCTCAGAAGGTTGATGACCGTAATTATCTCTGCTACCTTTCACTGAGGCCAAGCCATGTGGCACTTAATTTTTACCACCCTGTGAATCACACAGTTATAGGCTTCATATGATTTGATAAGGAGACACAGCTCTAAGTGGGGCAGGGCTGCGACTGAAGCCCAGGACGGTCTGACCTCGGAGCCTACACCTAACCCTGCATGTTGCATTTCGTGGGAAGCGGGAAAATTGTAGGTATGAAACGGTTTCATTCCCCTTAACCTGTCAAACGAATAAGAAAAGTTCTGGCCATCTTACCATGCCCTCATGTGGTTATTTGGGAGGTGGGTAGAGAGAATTAAAAGTCTTCCTAGGCTGAGGGAGGGAGGCTGGGACCACAGACTCTACTTATTTATTTACTTCTTACAAAAAACTGCCACAATTGCTTGTTATCATTTCAGTCAATGTCATGTGCTTGACATGCGTTATCTTATTTAACTATCACCAAAATCTCTTAACAGAAACACACACACCCAGCACCAAAAGTACCTAGAATCCACAGGAGGGTTTTACATGCCTGAGATTGCCTGAGGCTGTGGGTCTAAGGAAGGGACCCAGGACTGCTCTTTTCCCAGTTCATTCGCTGCTTGCCCTGAGTTCCATTAACCCTCCAGCCAAGGCCCCAGTTCAGTCACTCTCCTAATGGGATGGGGTACGTGCTTGTTTGATTTAGAAGCTCCATTTCCCACTAGTTGGGTGCGGGGACATAGCACTGTGTTGGGAGCAGATGACTTGGGTTCCAGTCCCGAGTATTAATCACAAACTTCATGTAAGATCTCCTACAATTCCCTGCCCCTCCCTGGCCCTTGATGTAGCTCCAGCCCTACAAGGAAAAGGCTGGGTTTGATCATTTTTAAAGGACCATCAAGGCTGGCATCTGTGTTCTATATCTTGCTAGCTGGCGAGACTTCGCACCATGACGCTTAAGAGTGAGCGTTAACGGTTTAAGAGCCTAGATCTTCACGCTTGGGTTACTTGCTGCTCTGTAAGACCTTGGGCAAGTCATCTAATACCTCAAAACCTCAGTTACATGTGTGAAATGGGGATGACAATGTTACCAACCTCATAGGCTGGTGGGGAGATAAATTATATAAAGATGTGGGCCTAGCACACAGCAGATACTCCGTAAATGTTACTTTTTAATGCTTTTATTACACAGCCTCTGCTCCTCTTCTGGCACTTGATTTAGAGCTAAATCGGTTGTAGGTGGATTTTTTGGTATGTTTCTTATTTCCTTCAAATGTACATTTGGGTCTGACTTCAGAGCCACCTTGGTAGAGGTGTGCATAAAGGAGATTAGGAAGTTTGTGTGCTTTACAACGAAACACAGGCAGTTTGATTCTCCTCCTAGGTGGGGCATTGTGCGGGTGCTTGTTGTCACTCTGGAAGAACAAGAGGTTGCCACCTGCCTGAATCACTCAGGTCTCAGCGTCAACCCCAGCTTCCTGACTTGGAAATCCCCTTCCAGGCCAAGGGGTGGTGGGGGTGCCAGGCTAGGGGGCCTGTCTCCCATCCCTGCCATGCCCCCCAGCATCTAGGCTCCCAGAGTGGATGTGGATGGTGGGATGGAACGTGATGAGGCTGTACTGCTAGGTTTAACAGCAAAGTTCTACCCAATGCATGCAACCCATACCTAGGAACTACTATCATTTCTTGAATGCCTACTGTGTGCTGAGCTTGGGCTTTATTTGCATTATCTTATTTATTCTCAGGATCACCTGAGGGGTAGGTAAATTATCCCCATTTTTCAGAAAGAGAAATCTGAGGCTTAGAGAAGCTACCCAAGTAGTAAGTGGCTGAGTAAGGAGTGGAACCCCATTAGTTAGATCCATAGTCTGCATTCATGACAGTGTTGAGTTGCTGTAAAAGAAAATGAGAAAAATCATGTCATTGCGAAGATGACACGGTAGAGTGACAGAGCACACAGGACTAGGAGCCAAGGTCACTCAATGTACATAGCCCTGAGCAAGTCCTTTTCTACACAGAGGCCTGAATTTACCTACCTGTCAAATAGGGCAATGGTCCCCAACCTTTTTGGCACCAGCGACCAGTTTCATGGAAGACAATTTTTCCATGGACTGGTGGGGTGGGTGGGGTGGGGGGAAGGATAGGATGAGTCAAGTGAATTGCATATATTGTGCACTTCATTTATATTATTATTACTTTGTACTATATAATAAAATAATTATATAACTGACCATAATGCAGAATCTAATCTAATGCTGCTGCCAACCTGACAGGAGGCAGAGCTCAGGCGGTGATGTGAGTGATGGGGAGCAGCTGTAAATACAGGTGAAGCTTCCTTCCCTGCACCACTCACCTCCTGCTGTGCAGCCCAGTTCCTAACAGACCACAGACATTACAGGTCCACGGCCTGGCAGTTGGGGACCACAGAAATAGGGGATTGCCATCAGTAGGATCCATGATCCATAAATGAGGAATGCTCTGAAGTCAAACCAAGGCTTAAAAGGATGGGAGGGGTGGGGGCTGTCATGACTTTGAAGAGATGAGTTTGCTCACAAATTGTAACTGTTAAGGAAAAGTATCCAGAACTAGGAAGTCAGGCAAAAAGATGGCTGGGTAACTGTTTTATGTCAAGCTTGAGCATTCTCCAACAAGCCCACCTAGGTGTCACCCAAAACTTTGGGACATGAAGCTGTTTGCCCAACTCTCTGAGACATTTTACAAAAACAGCTGAAGCTGTGGAAACAAAGTGCAAGTCATTACAGACCCTTTGTTAATTAAATAAATTTCAGAGTTCAGTGGGTAGAGGGTGGGAATTAAGAAGGCCTGGGCCAAGATTAGGGAGAGAGCATTCCAGAAAGAGGAGAACTGGGAAAGTGCAGGCAAAGGACAGGAAGAAAACTGGCATCTGGGGGCCTAATGGGTGGAAATGACCCATGGGGGCAGCTATGAGAATCGGGTCCTTGATTGCAATTTCCCTGTAGGGCTTCCCCAAAAGTAACACTCAGCGGTGCTCTGTTCAGTGTTTGCAGTCCCTCCTTCCCCCTTCAGAATCAAGTATACGTGTATTCATTTTCATAACTAAAGTGAAGTAGATTTAATATCATTTTGAAAATTTGATAACACCTTTGAAGTGGCTGAAGACACCCCCAGGATGTCACAAGGCCTAAAATGAGAATCCCTGGATTAGGCATTTCCTTGGGTGAGTGTCTGTGTGTTTTCCCACAGTTGACTGACAGGCCTTCCCTTCTGTAAAATGAAGGTGTGTATATGAAATAGTTCCCCAAATCCTTTCCCTCGATTCTTTTTGAGGATGAGGGCCTGTCAATAATTACATTTTCAACAGTTCCAGCGTAATGGGTCTTTTGCAATGGGTTTTCCATAAAGCTATTTTCACCCAGTTTAAAGAGCTGTCCTAGGCTGGGCAGGGTGGCTGATGCCTGTAAGTCTAGCACTTTGACAAGAGGCCGAGGTGAGAGGACTGCTTGAGGTCAGGAGTTCAAGACCAGCCTTAGCAAGAACATGTCTCAACAAAAAAAAAAAAAAGGAAAAGAAAAGAAAAAAAAATTAGCCGGTTATGGTGGCTCTTGCCTGTAGTCTCCACCTGTAGTCCCAGCTACTGGGGAGGCTAAGGCTGGAGGATCGCTTGAGCCCAGGAGTTTGAGGTTGCAGTGAGCTATGATGACCCCACTACATTCTAGCTGGGGCGACAGAGTGAGACTCTGTCTCAAAGAAAAAAAAAACGTAAAATAAAATAAAATTATGGGCTTAAAAAAAAGTGTTCCTAACCTTAAAGCGAGTTCCTAACTGCTCCTTACCTGTTCAGGAAATCCCACAGCGAGGAAGGGTGGAAGACAGCCTCTGGATTTAATCACCTGGGTTTGAAACCTGGCTCAGCCCCTTACGGAGGTCATCTAACCTTTCTGTGCCGCATATGTTATTTATGTTAAAAAATAAAAGGGGGGGATACGACCTATCTCACCAGAGTGATTGTGCGAATAAAATAATGCACCACAAGTGCTTACAGAGTGCCTGGAGCGTAAGTGAGCAAAAAATGTTAGCAGGAACAATAGAGTCTTTAAGGGTCCTTTCAGCTCGGAATTTCTATAGCCTTGTAAAAAGAGTCCAGGAGCGCCCTGGGCGGAACTCTGGGGCCCTGAGCTCCAGCTCTGCTTAGCTCCAAATGCTTACGTGCCTTTTGCCAAGTCCCCTCCCGGTTCTGGCCTCTGTCCTCCTCGTTACAAGGAGGGGCAGGGTGGTCTCAGCGGCTCGCCTCGGCTCTGAGATTCCGGCTTTCAAAGTGGCCCCAGGCGGCCTTGGCCCGGGGCTTCCGGCACTGGGAGTGCGGCGAGGGGCTGCACCGGCGCCGGGGAGGTTGCTGCCGGAGGGGAAGGCCGCTGTGGGCCTGGCGAGCCGGCTTTCAGGTCCCCGGTGTTTACCTCGCTCCATCCGGCCGCGCGGCGCGATTGGGCGAGCGGCCTGCCAGTCGCGGGGGACTTTCCCAGGGGTGGGGCGGCCCAGCCCCCGGCACTTCCTAGTCTTTGGCCCTGACCGCGAGCCCCGGCCCGGGAGCCTGAGGAACGCTGCGGGGCCGGCGCCTGGCCCGAGCCGCTGCCCCGTCCCTGGACCCCAGGCTGGAGGTGGTGAGCGAAGCGCTGTCCCCCCAAACCTCCGCCCTCAGGTAACCCGGCCGGGCCGGAGCGAGGATGGAAGGGGAGGTGGGGGCCGGGACCCCGGTCGTTCGGAGCCTCGGCAGGGACCGGGCGTGAGGGGGAGGTCGGGTCGGGTGGCCTGGGCCCGGGACTCCGGCGCGCGAGGTCGCGGGGCGTCTGCCCCGGCAGCTGGGGCCGGGGTGCGCTGGGACTCTCTGGCCGGCGCCGGGGTGGCGGGACGCGCGTGCGCACTGCGCGGGGAACGCCTGGGAACCGCGCGGAGGCGGTATGCGCGGCGTGCCGGCCCCGGGGTGCGGGTGGAGCTGCCGCGGGGCTGTTTACCGTGTGGGGGCGAGTTGCCTACGCCGCGTCAGTAGTTTTGTGTGAAGTTCTGGAAGCAGGGTGCTCATGTAACGATGAGGAACATAACAACTCTTACTGGGCCCTTTCCAAGTGCTGTTCTAAACGCTTTATGTATATTAAAGTCATTGAGTTGTCACGTTCATCCCAAATATTATCATTAAGCCCATTTTACAGTTTAGGAAACCTAGGCACTTGGAAATTGGGGTTACACAACTTGTGAGTTGCCAAGTCAGATTTGAGCTCAGACATGTGGCTCCAGAGTCCCTGCTATTCTGTTTCTGTTGAACATATTTTGCATGCACGTTGTTGGAGACATTTGTGTGCATGTGCAGGGTAGATGTAGTGAGTTTCCGGCAGTGATTTTGGGGATGGAGTTCCTACTATGAGTGACTTTTCCACTGTAGGATATTCGCGTGCATGTGTGTTGTGTGGTAGTGTGTATGGGAGTGATTGCATTATACAGTCATTAAATTGTATGTACAGCAGTGGGTGGGAATTTTTTATGACTGGGGGAGAGAGATTGTGTTTTGGTAAGGGGAGGGAGGGACTTTTGTGAATGATGCAGAAGAGCGGACATCCATCCCCACCCCCTTGCGGAATGACAGTGCAGGGAAATGTGTGGATTCCTAATGCATCATTTTTCTTTTCACAGCACCGTCAGAATGGGATTAAATCAGCACTTACTCATTCTCCAAACAATGGGGTGTGATAGAGGGGAATTTGACATCTGACCAGAGGTCAGAAAGGAGCACTCTTAGAATTTTTTAAAATCCCTGACAATGAATGTTGTATTAGGAGAGTGGAATATTTATTAGAGCAAACTCATAGCAGCTCTGTGATGTTGTATGCCTATCCCTGTTTTGCAGCAGAGAAAATGGAGGTAGTGAAAAAACTGAAAATAATGATACTAATTGCTTATGTTTATGAACACTTGCTATATGCCAGGCATAGTGTTTTCCATTCAGTATCTCATTTCAGCTTTCTAATGACCCTATTAGTATCCTCAATTTTCAGGTGAGGAAACTGAGGCCCAAAGAGGTTAAGACTTGCCCAGGACTAGTAAATTTGAACCCTGGGCCCTGTTCCCATTCCCCTGACCAAGGCTGCTGTCCTGGTTGTGTCCTGGCTGTGTCCTGTGAAAGTAATGTGATCAGGGACTGGCACTTCATGGAAGCACTTAATCATGCCTTTCTGGAAGCTGCAGCTGGGAGTGTACTATATTCTACATATTACGTCTCCATGTTATCTCCCACCCATGGGTGCCCTGTGGCATGGCATGGCATTCATGCTGAGGCCTGGTGCCTGCCCCTCAATGCCCATACCAGGTTTTTTGGGGCCCCAGGAAGGTGGGGGGTCTGACTCATACCCTTACCCCCAGTGCTGCCTGTGACTTGGGGCCTGGATGTCCTCATTGGGTCAGGCCGACCTGATTTGAGCAGGGCAGCATTGTAGGAGGTTGTCTTTCTGCCTCCCTCTCCAACCCACTGGTTACTGTTTCACTCCTGCACTCACTGTGATTTAGCTTTGCCACGCGGCCTGCTTTTTTCCCTCCAACACGTCAAGCTTGTTCTCACCCCAAGGCCTTCATATGTGCTCTTCCCTCTGCCTAGAAAACCTTTCCCCCGCTCTTCCCATGGCTAGTTTTTCCTTATCCGTCAAGTCTCAGCTCAAATGTCACCTCCTCAGAGGGGCCTTCCCTGATCTTTCTATGCAAAGTAGCTCCTTTTTTCACTTTCTGTCACATTACTATTTTTTTCGTACATTCATCATGCTCTGAAATCTCCTTTATTTGCGAATGACAAAGTATATGTATAGAACTTAGTGTCTGGCATAGTTATTTTTAATGTGTATTTATTCATTATCTTTCTCTTTTCCTGTGATATAAGGGTGTGAACAGGGACCTCTTTAGTCTTCATGTATGTATTCTTGATGAGAAGAGTGTCTTGGGTATGGCTTTGCTGGGTTTGTCCAATAAATGAGTAAAATAGAAGAAACTAGAATAATGGTGCATTTTGCAGATGAGGAAACTGAGGCCTAGAGATGGGAGATGGGATGAAAGCCAGAATCTGCTCTCCCATGGCATGTTTCCCCCTTCTGATAGTTAGCAAGCATTTCCTGATGGCTCTCTGTGCCCGGTGCTTGCTGTATAGTGTTTGTGACTCGCAGGTGCGTAAGGAACTGGCTCTGCCCTCCAGGACCTTGTAGTCAAGTGGGGAGAAATGTGCTGTGAGTGCTACCTAGAAGGCATCGTGTGCCATCAATTGCCTAATGACTCTGACCGGCATAAATATGACTGGAGTGTGGAGTAATTTGGGGTGCTAGGTGGGGGGACTTCTGGGGGTAAGTGACTTCAAGGCCAGACCCTGGAAAGATGATGGTCCTCTCCTGGAATTTAGTAGACTGGGCAGAAGATTTTGAGTAAGGCTCTACTGGGTTGAGGAGCTGACCAGGTGGGATGGGAAAGACACTAAAAGGTCTTGGTACCAGGCTTAGAAGTGTCATTTTTTTTCCTGTTAGCAGTATTGGGAAATTGTTAGAGCAGTTGGTTCACAAACTTGAGCATGCATCAGAATCACCTGGGTCAGGAGCTTGTTAAACAGATTGCTGGGCTGCACCCCCAGAGCATCTGATCCAGTGGATGGTGGCGATGCTGATACCGCTGGTCCAGGCCGCTCTTTGAGAAACCCTGGTGCACAGCATGTGCTTCAGTGCTTGACAGACCTGGGTGGGTGCTGCCTGTGCCACTCTGGGCCTCTGCGAACTCATCTGTAAGCTCCGTATGACGTCAGTGTTCCTTCCTAGAGTGGTTGGAACTGATGGGACAGACAGCGCAGGGCTGATAGGCGGTAAGTGCTCAGTAAATGCTAGCTGCTGTTATTGTTGATGGTGCTAATAATGAGGCTATTGAAAGGATTTCAGTAGGAGATGATGAGGACGCTACAATTTTCTGTGCTCTGGATAATTTGCTGCTATCGCTTGAATGTGGCCCCTGAAGTCCATTTGCTGGAAGCTTAATCCCTCCGCTCTCATGAATGGATTAATGTCAGCTCTGCCCACATGAATGGATTAATGGATTAATGAAGGGCTGCCCTCAGAATGAATTAATGTTGCTGTCATGGGACTGGGTTAGTTATAAAAGGGTTCCGATGCTCTCAGTCTCACCTACTCGCTTTCACCTTCCATCTTCCGGCATGGGATGGCCCTCACCAGATGCTGGTGCCATGCTCTTGGACTTCCCACCCTCTGGACCCATGAGCCAAATAAACTTTGGTTCTTTATAAATTACCCAGTGCATGATATTCTGCTATAGCGGCAGAAAACAGACTATGACACTTGCCACTCTGTGGACCATATTATGTCCTCTCTGGATGGATCATCCTTTGGTTTGTTTCAAACATCTGTTGCTGTTTAGACTGTTTAGTGGAAACTCAGATGTTGGAGGGGCTCAGAGGACATTTGGCCTCAATTCCCTCAGTGGCACCCAGCACCCCTCTGCTTGACCCCAGCCCAGGATCAGGGAGCTGTCCACCTCCCGGTGTTGTTGCAGACTTCTTTCTTTCTTTTGTGCGCCCACCTCAGTGCAGGTTCTTCCTTTCTCACCTCCTCCTTTTCCCCCTCATTGCTCACCTGAGCACTTAGAGGCAGGGAGAGAGGTTGGGCAGTAGCGAGGTATGGTAAGAGAGCGCACAGGTGGCCACTAGAAGATGGGGTTTGTGTCCCTTCTGTGCCACTGCTGTTCATGTGGCTCTGGACAGGTCTCCTCCCTTTGCTGGCTTTAGTTTCCCAGGTGCAAAATGGCGGGGTTGTGCCAGCCGACATCTCAGGGCATTCTCTTCCAGCTCTTCACTCTAACAACTCAGGGTTTGGGTCGCCCTCTCTGGCTCCAGTGGCTCGCAGTTTCCTCCGGCTGGGCCAGGCCTTTCCGTGCCCACCCTCCTAGCTTCTCGCTGCTGCCTCCCTTCTGCCCGTGGTGCCTGCCCCTCCTGTTCCTGGCCATCTGTGCAGGGAGGGTATCCAGGTGCCCTCCGGAGAGTTGCCATAGGGAGGCACAGGGCAGCAGGGTGCACCTCCCCTTGTTCTGTGGGGAAGCACAGCTCCCGACCCCCAGAGACGTTGGCAGCCACTATGGCCACTGCAGGAAATTCTCGATGATTTTCCCATGACTGGCCCGAGACAGTCACTCTTCAGATTGGAACAGATGACTGGCCAGGAGCAGCTGGCTCTTTGTCTGAGGGCTGTCCTGGGCAGGGCTGAGCTCCTCTCTCCCAGGGCCCTCACCCTGAGGCTGTTCCTTGAGAGGCAGGAACAGGTGCCCTGTGTCCCTGAGCACCTGTGTGGTGGACAAACCAGGCAGCCCAGGCAGGGGCGTGTGTGTGCGCGCGCGCGCATGCATGTGCACCGTGGGAGTCATGTCACCAAGTAGGCAGGCCTAGTGGCCAGAGCTGGTATTTACACGGTGGGCGTGGGGCTGCCCCAGGAGTCAGGAGCACTTTGGTTTGGTCTCCTCCCACTCCGCAAAGCACTCGCCCCACTCCCGCCGGCCTTCAGGCCTTCGTCACAGTCAGCTTCAGCAGGGGTCTGAGGAGCCCTGGTCCCTCCACACCCCCACTTCTGCCTCTGCAAATGCCACCGCCATCTGACCCTGACTCCTGGGAGTCTGCAACATTGATTTCTCGAAAGTGTTATGGAGTTTCTCAGATACGAAGTCTAACATGCAGACACCTGGGTCCCCACTCATCTAGTTTAAGAAATAACATGTTTTCCATACACCCGAAATTTCTCCCAAATCATCTCCCCAAAGAAACAAGTGTTCTGAATTCAGCGTTTATTGTTCTTTTGCACTTCTTTATAGTTTTATTATAAATGTATGCATCCCTAAACAGTATGTATTGTTGTTTTGTATGTTTGAGAATGTTATTTCATTGCAGTCATACCGTCTGTAGTCTTCTGTAGCTTGCTTGTTTCGCTTAATGTTAGAATTGTGAGATTCACGCTTGTTTTTATCTCTAGCTCGGGTTCATTCATTTTCCACTGCCGTATAGTATTCCCTGATACGAAACTGCCATGATATGGTTACTCATTTTCCTCTTCATTTAGGTCGTTTCCAGCCTTTTGCTGTTAATACAAGCCATCTTTGGCCTTCGTCTGAGTATCTCAGCCCTTGTCCAGCCTTTCTTTTCCTAGTCCTTTGATAACCATTATCACTCCTGTTTGGGTAGCATTTAAAGGTTTACAGAGAACTCTGTGGTTCCTACTTGGCCCTCACAACATTTCCATAGGGAGAAACAGGGAAACTGAGGCCTGCTCAAAGTCACCTGGGGAGAGGGCAGAGCCAGGATTTGAATCTATTAAACCCTCTTTCCACCATGTTTGCTATAAGGGGAATCTCAAAAATTGGCATCTTCCCTTTTGGAGAGGGGTGAGGAATTACAGGGTTGGATAAGCCCTTCACTGGATAAACCAGCTTTGGGCATACTGGGGGCTGAGAGACATAAGGAGAGTCAGGTTCCCCATCTCTCTTGTCCCAGGGTTGGTCTTGGTGCCCTTTGCCCGCATGGCTTGTAGTTGAAGCCACTCCTCCTGGACTAAGTGAGGTCCCCGCTGCCGGGAGGGAAGCCAGGCTTCCAGAAAGACGATGTGTCCTGCCTGTGGATCCCAGGAGCTGGAGGAGGCCTGCATGGGTGACTGAGAGTAGGCTGGGGTTGCTTGGGCTGCCTTCTCAGCCTTTCTTAGGGGCCGTTGGTGACAGGAGAGTACAAGAGTGGGATCACTGATGTGATGATCAGATTTGGCTTCCACTTTGTTCCTTGAGAACCATGTGGTCTGGAGTCGAGTTCTGTACCTCTCTTGCCTCCGCTTCTTTACCAGCAAAGCGGGTGTGAGGACTCCCCGGCGGTGGGCAGGAAAGCACTTGCTCCTCACCTGTTCCCGGCTCACGGTGGTTATCCACAGTCTGGTGTTTCTGTTCTGCCGTGGTCACCTCAGGGCCCAGCTCTGACCTTCCTGAAGCCAGATCCTTTCTAGTGGGTTCCAGATTGAAACTCTCCTCTGCAGTTGCCAGTTCTCCAAACTGAATTCCTTAACTGGAAAACTTGCCCCAGGACTCCCCGTAGCCTCTTCTGTCCACGTGAAGCAGGCACATAGTAAAGATGTTCCCACCTCTTGTCCACAGTCCTTCCGCCTCGTTTGGTGCCAGAATAATAGGTCCTCCCTATTGTTCTCACCTTGTCAAACCGCTTATATTTTTTTAAAAAATTATTTTAAAATCTCCCTTAAAAAAATTACAGAATAACACATGCTCATTGGGGAAAAACCCCCAAAACTCAAACAATACAAAAGGTATAAAGTAAAAAGTGAAAGTTGTGTTCTTTTTCCTTTCTCTCCCCTTCCCCCGGCCCCACCCTATTTAAAACTTAATTTTTTAATTGCATAAGAACAGGACTAGATTTCCCATGTAAAGAGTTAAAATATTGTAGGTAAAATAAAAGTTTCTTTTGATTCTTGTCCCCTTTTCTAGAGCCATCTACCAGTAGCAGTTTGGTATGCATCCATCCAGACCTTTTTCTATGCACGTTTAAGGTTTTATACACACACACACACACACACACACACAGAGACACATAGTTGTGTGGTTTTTTAAAAAAAAATAGTATCCTATACACATATATATCTGTACTTTGCTTTTTTCTTTTTTTTTTTTTGAGACAGAGTCTCACTTTGTTGCCCGGGCTAGAGTGAGTGCCGTGGCGTCAGCCTAGCTCACAGCAACCTCACACTCCTGGGCTCAAGCAATCCTTCTGCCTCAGCTTCCCGAGTAGCTGGGACTACAGGCATGCGCCACCATGCCCAGCTAATTTTTTCTATATCTTTTACCTGTCCAATTAATTTCTTTGTATTTTTGGTAGAGACGGGGTCTCGCTCTTGCTCAGGCTGGTCTCGAACTCCTGAGCTCAAACAATCCGCCCGCCTCGGCCTCCCAGAGTGCTAGGATTACAGGCGTGAGCCACCGCGCCTGGCCTCATTCTGAGATTCTTAATAAGCCCTGGTGACGG
>CAUYSK010124433.1:0-47440 GCA_963575035.1 Avahi laniger | reverse complement strand
AAATAGAAAGAAATTAATTGGACAACTAAAAATATATAGAAAAAACTAGCCAGGCATGGTGGCGCATGCCTGTAGTCCCAGCTACTCGGGAGGCTGAGGCAGGAGGATCGCTTGAGCCCAGGAGTTTGAGGTTGCTGTGAGATAAGATGACGCCACGGCACTCACTCTAGCCAGGGCAACACAGTGAGACCCTGTCTCAAAAAAAAAAAAAAAACTTTGTCAAAAAAAAATTATTTTTTAGTGAGTCCCTTGATTCCAGAGTCCTAGTTTGAAGAAAAACATTCTTAGTTTTTTGATTAGAAGTGGTTGACCAACAGGTTGTGATCTAGGTGTCTGGGTGAGGACACATTCTGCTTCAGCATTCAAAATTCTGGTTAGAGATACTCTTCATGCAGCTAATGTTGCAGGAAAAGGCTTCTCTGATTGGGGTAGGCAGGAATCTAGGTCTTACAAATTGTCTTAATATATGCTTTCTTGTAGTAGAATTTTGCATTTATAGAACTTTGAACTGTTCATCAGGTTCTTCCTAAAATTCTGTTTTGTTTTGTTTTTTTCTCATAACATCTGTTAGGAAGTGACTGAGGGTCTTTACTAAAACTCTTTATGGAAGACCTTTTCTGTATTCCAGAATCTACTCATGAAAATATTTCAATCCCATACATTCCATTTGAGGAATATCCATTCGCCATAAGTAGGGCCAAGGCCAAACACCCAGGTCTCAGTGAGCCATGAGGCTCCTCACCTGTTCTAGTTCAGGGATATTTAACCACAACCTTAATGATTATGCTGTGATATAACACGTACAAGAATGTTAGTTACCAGCTATCTATGTGTCTTCTGCATTTCCTAGCCTCTGTCCATGTAGATGTGTTTACATGACTAATTCTTACTGATAGAACATGAGTAGAAGTGATAGGTCACTTTCCATCCAAAGCAGTGAAAAGTGGGTGGGGCTTCTACATCCTTGCTATTTCTTTTTCTTTCTGCCTTTTCCCTTTCTTTTCGCCTTCCCTCCCTCTCTTCATTTGTGTATTATAAGTGAAGGACCTTAGATGTAGAATTTCAAGGTAGAAGTAGCTCAAGTTTCTGAGTCACCCAGTAGAGAATTGTCCAAAACACAAAGGATGTGTGTGTGTATGTGTGTGTGCGTGTGTGTGTACATGTATGTGGGGAGGAGTGTTACACTGCTGAAGTTTCAGGGTTTATTTGTTACCACAGCATATATTGGCCTGTCCTGAATGATACAGTAGTTCACTGTGGCATAATTCATTAAAGGAACCAGAGTAATTTCAGATTAATATGCTCTTACCTGTAACACATTTCTATAGTTCAGTAACACTAAATATACTGATGAATCAGATCCAACAAATGAATAGCTACCTATTTGTGCATCTGCAAAGACTTGCTGTGATTATATATATAATCAAAGAAGAAATTTAAAATAGAGCACTTATGCAAAAACCAGCAGCAGTGGCCTTGGCATCCTCCTCTTGCTCCTCCTCAACTCCTGACATTTATTAGTTGCTTACTAGCTTCCGGGTATTGTCTAAGAGCTTTACTTGGATAGCTTGAATTAATCCTCACAATAACCCTGTGAGGTAGGTAGTATTATTTTCCTCATTCTCAGATCAGGAAACTGAAGCCCAAAGAAGTAACTTGACCAAGGTCACGTAGCTGGTAAGTGGAGAGGAAACGCCAGAGCCCATGTGCTTAACCCTACATTTTTATAAACCAGAGTTTCTTAAATGAGCTTCGTAGTTGCAGATTTATAGGTTTACAGTTCTGGGTGTGTAGCCAGCACTCCAAAATATATTTGTTCATTTCCTTGGTTCAGAATTTCCAGAAGCCAAATGTTTTCCATCACTAGGTTGGTAAGGTTTAGGGCCATGAACAGCACTGCCTCATTCCAGGCAAAGGAAACACCTCTCTTTGTAATTTATCTTCATTTGACCTGTTCTTCCTTACTCAGAAATTCTGGTGGTCCCTTGAACTCAGAGACACCTAATATTTGGAGCTCCTTTTGGAGTGGAAAATTATGTGTAGACTGGATTTGAAGAGCCTGACACCATAGAAAAATGTTCTGCCTGTGCTGTGCAAATTGTCTTAAAATTCCACATACCCATCTCCAGAGTTCAAAGTGTGTTCCTTTTCCTTATTTTCAGGTTCTGCTAATCTAACCCTATTTTCTACTCTCTTTGGATCACAGACACTTTATAAAACAAATGCATTGGTCTAAACAATGTCTAGGATGCTTTGCTTTGACAGCCAGGAAGATCATCTAACTGTATCTACCACCCGTATTTCTTACTCCTACATTCTTTTCTCCATGTAATGAAGAGTGTTCTAACATTGGGGTTAGACAGGCCTGGATTTGCATCCATTCTATACCACTTAATAGACTGGGGAGCTTGTTACTAAATCCCTCTCTGCCCCATTTCTCTCAACTATAAAATGAGAATAATCACATTGACCTAGTACAACTTGGCCCATAGTAGGTTCTCAATAAATGGCAACTTCCTTCACCATTTAGTTTCTATCCATCTATATGCATATGCTATATTTCAAATCCTGGCTTTAGTTCCATCTCTTCCTTGAATCCTTGTCTGATGAATACTACCATGTTCTATTATCTCTTCTCAAATTGCTTTTACACATATTTTCCCATGCTTTACAAATCACTCTTCATTGTAATTGACATATGAACTGATATCCCTAATCAAATTTTGTTTAATCATTCTTCTGTTGGTTTTGATTGCCGAAGTGGTATGTGCATTGAAGATAAGAAGGCCTTTTCCCCTGCATTTCCCATAGAGTGGGGCACACAATAGGCAGCCAATACATAGTTCTTTTAATAGATTGTCAACTTGTTTATCTTTATTAGCCATCATGAGAAGAGGGGGACAACTCAGTTTAACAACTGCCTAATTATTTTCTATTAGATGCTGCACATGAAGACATAGGGAACCCCCAAATGAGGAAAAAGTTATGATGCAGGAAAAAAAAATGAGGGCAAAATAACTGCTGTCATGCAGCTTGAGAAATAGAAACATAGGACATCCAAAAGATGGGGAGATGTGCATCTTGTTTGGAAAATTAGGAAGGATGAATGACATGGTTTCCATTACAATGAGCACTGTCTGTTGCACTTTATCTATCTCTAGTCTGGCTGCTTTATCATCAAAGACAACTGAAAAACTGCACCAAACTCATCTGGAAATGAAGCGTTGGCCCTCATCCTTGCGAGCATTAGCAGGGCGTTCCTTCTGTCTCATTTGGAATCCAGCTACTTATACTGATGGCCCCTAATGACATGGACTTTCCTTCATGCAACGTATTTCTTTAAAAGTAAATCTCATTAATGTAAGTATACTTGTATATAAATTTGGATGTACATGAACTGCAATTTTTTAAAAGCTAGCAGATGTGTAGAGTGGAAAACTGAAGAGTACTCTTAAAAAAAATCATCTGTGATCATTCCAGTGCCGGTGCGGAGATGTTTAGCATTCTTTCCTCTGCATGTCTCTCTGACCCAACACATGACTCTATGAGCATCTGCTCCCTTATCTTCCCCATCAGCCTCTGTTCAGTTACCTTTCAGTATCATTCACACTACATACATTCTTTTACTAAGGAACATAAATCTTTTTCCTGTCTCAACAAAAAAGTGCTTGGTGTAATCATGCACCACCAGCTCTGGCCATATTTTGCTGATCCTTTCTTTCTTTCTTTCTTTTTTTTATTTGAAACTTCTAGGGATTAAATTAGTTTTTGCCATATTGTTCCCACAAATAAGTTTTGCCTCCCCTTTGAAGATAAACTATACCTTCTTCCTTTTCTTTATTGAGTTACAAGGAAAAAAGGATTTGAAAAGATTTGTAATTAAACTTATTACTCTCTTCAGTAAAATAATCTATCATGAATCACTCTTTAACAAATTTGACATCTGTAATAAAACTTCACTTTTACATACCCCTTAATGTCAGCCCAGATCTTTTAATATTCTCAGTGAGGGAACCAAAATAATCATAGACTCTTTGTCAGTGCAATTAGCATAAATGCCCTGAATCATTTTGAAAACATCTACAGTTTAAACTTCACTGTGGCCTACTTTGTCTTAGCATTTTGATCTTTCTTTTTGGAGTTGAGGGGAAGAGATATATGCCAGTATGTTCCCCTTTTCTTGATTCTAACGTGAAATTCAGTTTCTGCATATCTAAATACATATCTGACTCAACTCCTTAGAAACCTTACCCACATTTTTATCTCCTTCCCCATTCACTAGCTTCCCCACTCTGTAAAGTTAAAAAGAATTATGAGTGTAAGCCAAGAGAATGCCGGGCTACGGAAGTGTGTGATTTGAAGATGTTGATGATAAGCACAGAGAATTACAACTACCCTCTTTAACTAGAAAGCCATGTGTTTTCCTCACCACCCACAAAATCCCACTGGTAACTTAGAGGCATAGTATTATGTTTTGTTTGGGTCTGTATCTCACTGCTCTGCTGCAATAGAGCAAGCATGTTCAATATACAAGGCAATTTAATTTTTAAAAATATTTGGCTCATGTACATTGGTAAGAAATTAGCTCCATTCAGAAATATTATAATATTTCTGTAATCCCACTATCTAAGACAAAAGAGGACTAATTCAGAGTCTGGATAACAAGGGTTGTTAGAAGATGCATTACCTAAAACATAGGTGGAGATAAACTTCTTCAACAACCTTCAAGATACTTGGCAGCCTTTGTACACATAAATATAAGTGCTACTTTACATAATAGGTAGTTATTATGTGGAATGCAATACCCAAAGTAAAAGAAAAAATAACTTCAAAATGGATTTAATTATGTTCACTAATTTGAAGTTGATGCCATAGAGCTGCGGTCCCCAACTTCCGGGCCACAGAGCTCCACTGCACCTCCACCCCCTTTCCCCCATCTGTGGAAAAATTGTCTTCCATGAAACTTAGGAAGGGGGCAGGGCACATAGCAGAAGATGAGTGGTAGGTGAGTGAGGAGTGAAGCTTCATCTGTATTTATAGCCACTCCCCATTGCTGGCATCACTACCTGAGCTCCTCCTTGTCCCCACCCTCCATGGAAAAATTGTCTTCCATGAAACTGGTCCCTGGTGCCAAAAAGGCTGGGGACCACTGCTAGAGGATCACTAAGCCATCCTATAAAAAAACCCCGCCCCAGTTTTATTATGAGAAAGAGGATACTGAACTGAATTGACAGTGGTTAAGTTTTGTGGTTTATTTATCCTATTTTGAGTCAGTTATTAAAAGACTTGCTAATAATTCTTGCCCCATTTATTTTGTCTTTATGGGATTTTTTTTAGAGTAAAAATAGGTGGCTAATTTTTCTTCAGAATCTTTGAATTCATAAACAAAATATTTTTATGATTGATCTAAAATTAGAGATAGCTGTAAGATATTACTTTGTATAAACAAAGTCAGCCCAGATACCATTTAGAGTTTGAGTTCTTCAAAAAGCATGGATGATACTTACATTTTCTTTTCTTCTTTCTTTAAAGTGTAATGAAAATGGTCAACAGCTGTGCACCAAGCACACTGTAAGAGGCATAGAATTATGTCTTACCAAGAAGATACAATTTCTCCCCACAAGAATTTCCAGTCTGTTTAGAGGGAAACATATGTGGATTATGATCCTACTGTACATGATCCTTCCCAACAGAATTAGGAGGGTGAAGGATGTTTTGGTATAAAGTAGTTAAAAAAGATATTTTGGAAGAGGAAAGATGTGAACCAGGTCTAAGAGGAAGAGTAGGGAGGAAACATTGCAAGGCAGGGTAGAAGAGAGTAGAGTGGCTTGGGGCTGTCACTTACTTATCATCATGAGTAAAACATGCAGGCACGGATTGTCATGAATATGGGAATGTGAAAGGAACCTGGGTTAAGCGTCAGGAGAGGTAAGTTTAAAATACCTGTTTCTGACATCGTTTTTCTTCCTCTGTAACACTGACATAATTATACGTGCTTCGTCTGCCTTATGGAGCAGTTGATGGCTGAAAAAAACAATGCTTGTGAAAGTGCCTTGTAAATTATAAATCCTAGTTTTACGGTTGCGTTCATCGTCGTAATGGGTGTGATGTGTGGGGGGCAAGGTTGGAGAGAAGCAGAAGAGGAGGCCTAAGAAAACAATTGCTTGTGGAGAGGAATTTTGATGTGCTTCAGGAGATGGAACTAGCCACAGGAAAAATTCTGAAGTTCAATTAAATTTTAAAAATACATCCTGATATTGTAATATGTGGTAGTGGTGGACATTGAATGATGAAGAAGACACACCTGGGTCCTGCCCTGCCTGAGTTGATGATCTTCCCCCCACAATCCTGTCCTTGTGCCAAACCTACAAAAAGCTTAATCATGACCATGGTATTCCCAATCTCAAAAATATTATCTGAAATTATGGCCTGTTGAAGATTTAAACATATTGGAAAAAATGACTAAATATTAAGTAACATAGAAATGCCAGGTGCTCGGGAAATATTCCTAAGCTTTTTGCTGAGAAAGTAACACAATAAAAATGGTATTTGAGGAGTATTAGTTGGTTGGGAGTGTGAAGAGCATGTTATTGAGTAGTACAGTAAAGAAACTTATGGCTTCCTGAATATCTGAGTGCTTCTCCATACACTCCAGGTCTTTCTCAACTAGCAGCACCATGTTACTAATTCTGGCTAATGGACTGGGAGCAAATGTGCTTCATTTATGGGCAACACTTCTAAGAGTCCATGCATGACTCTCTGGGCTCTTTTCCTTTGTTGTGGCAGCCCTGGAGGTCTCCGATTGAGGTGGCAGAGACCCGGGATGGCAACAACTGTGTCTCTGAATTACTTAACACACAGAGGATTGCTTTGGAGAGACACTTGGAACTGCAGCAGACTTTGTGTGAACGTGAACTAAGCTCTTTTGTCTTAAATGGAGTTCTATCCTGACTCTGACAGGGAGATAGGCTGGTGATAATAAGACCTGCTAAATGGTAGGAATATTATTTTAGGGATGCGATGGTATAGCCTTAGAATTGGGAAATGCCTTGAATGCTCTGCTTATAGTTCCCAGTTCTTGCATAACATCCTTTTGTTCAGTCTCTTACCCGTTCAAAGCTGCAGGTTGAAAACCAATAAAATGCATTTTCATTTCAAGATTACATATAAAAATGAAAACAAAGCAAACACACTGAGGACTAAATCCCAAGGATGGTATTTTGTTGCATGAAGTTATGATTATTGAGAAGGGATATGGATGTTGGGTGATATCTGCACTGGGTTATTCCTCTGCAGATTTCTCATATCCCAGTTCTCTTCTGATGACAGAACAAGCCAGAAATAACTCTAACATCTACCGCCATGTCATGTGGGCTTTGTTTACCGTATGGGCAGTTTCTCAACGAAGAGAGGCATTTCAATTATTCCCAGTAGCCGTGTTCTTGTTGACACCTTGATGCTGTATAGGAAAGAGTTAGTGAGCTTTAGCCTCTAGAGCTAAACACATTTCATCAGGAAACAATTTCAGCAATTGACTCTCATCTGGTCATGTTACTTATATCTTGTTATCTCTCAAGGGCCCTGTAATTAAAGCAGGTGTGTGTCCTCTTAAATTAGAGATGTGGCAACTGTAGACATTGTAGTAAGTTCTAACGGGAGACCCTAATGACCCATAGATTCAATAATTATAATGAAGCCACTGATGTCAGTGTTTGGCCAGGGAGATTGTCAAAATGGGCAAGTATATCCCAAATGATGGCTTACAAGATAGACTCTAACAGAACCAGGAAAGTTTTCAAATAAAATCGCAAAGATTCTCTCCCTCCTTCCTTCCTTCCTTCTTCTCTTGTTCCTCTCCCTCCCTTTCTATACATAGATCAAAGCAGAATTTGAATTTAGATCTTTTCCCAGTATTCAATCTAACAAGTAAGAGAGACCTTCTTTCTATTTTAGCAGCTCATATTCTAACAATCAAGTGAGCCAAAATTGTTTTAATGGCAGTTTGGGGGCTATTTTTTGTGTCTTAATGGGGTAAAGGGTATGTTCCACAACTCTCGTAATTTATAGGAAGGTGAAGACAATTGAGGAGGAAGAAACTGTTGAGGTGAGTGAAAAGAAGGTAAGAAGGAAATGGGACAAAGAGGACTCCAAAGGGAGAACCAGAGGAGGAGAGCAGTGGTGTTTATCTGGAGGCAAGTGGGGGAGGGAATAATAAGGACTTTCCTCTGCATACATGTGTGTTTTGCAAAGGTAATTCTATTTAAATGATATGCAGCATTATTGCTAGGTTCAGTGCTTTTACATTTACTTTTAAAGAGGAACATATAATAATCTTCTGAAATTATTCTAGAGCAAGAAATACATAGTAGATGAACTTGGTGCCCCCACCCCATGCCCTTGGTCCCCCAGCCATAGGGATACCTGTCGATGACTTCTGACCTCAAGCTTCTTTCAGCTTCTCTACTTGGACCCTCTCTTAAGTCTTAGCTCGTTCAGCCCCAATTTGGTGCAGCTGTGTCATATGGGGTCAGGGCAATTCTCCATTGTGAACAGGGACAGAAGCTAAATGCTCTAGCCTTCTATTCTACAGTGAGACCATTGTTCTGATGTTGGTTTCTGCTTGACTCCTGAGGAACTCCGCAGGGAATAGCCTCAGGTGTCCACAGTGATAACTGGCTCAAAACTCACCCTTACTTGCATTCCCTCGTTTCCTAACATGCTCTCCCTGCCCCTTCACTTGGGGTTCCTGGGATCCCATATGAATTACCTCAGTTCATCAAGCCCTAGTTTCAGTTTTTGCTTTTGGAGGAATTTGAATTAAGATGCGATATTTTCGTCATCAATTTTTGTTTGTTTGTTTGTTTGTTTTGAGATAGGGTCTCGCTCTGTTGCCCCAGCTAGAGTGCAGTGGTGTCATCCTAGCTCACTGCAACCTCCAGCACCTAGGCCAAGCGATCCTCCTGCCTCAGTCTCCCGAGTAGCTGAGACTACAGGCGTGTGCCATGACGCCAGGCTAATCTTTTCTATTTTTTGTGGATACGGGTCTCGTCCTTGGTCAGGCTGGTCTCAAACTCCTGCCCTCAAGTGATCCTCCCACCTTGGCCTCCCAGAGTGCTAGGATTACAGGCATGAGCCACCGTGCCCAGCCCATGATAAAATGTTTTTCAAACTCCTCTGTTCACTTTACCTAATTTTTCCAATGTTTTGGAATACACTGTATTGAAATATGTTTACCCAGACACACAGCTCCTAAAAGAATGAAAATCAGAATTGTGGGACAACCTCTTCCTTCCTGCACAATATTTGTATTGGGTAGCCTAGCTGCTTACTGGTACTTTCAGGGTTATTATCAGAAGTGCTAATTGGTTAGCACATAACACAGTTTATTATAGCATTACAGGGGAAAATGCTAAAAGTAATGTATTATTTTTATTTCCTTTTCCTCAGCCCCTACAACTATTGAGAACCGTTTAACCTCTAAGTTATTAAGGAATTTTTTTTTCTTTAGAGATGACAATGCCTGATGATTTCTGTGTCCTTAGGGCAAGGGTAAATCTTGGTGCGCAGCCTGAACCAAACAGATAAATATAATTATTATTTCTGTATATTTGATGATGAAAGGGTTTCAGGCTCCACAGACTGATCTCTCTGTCGCCAATTGTGTATTGCCGAAATTTTGATTAAAGGCTCACTGAAGTAGTTTATCAGTATTTGTTTGGTTTCAGGAAGTAAAATATGTGAGCTCAATATGAATGACAGACTACATCCATCGAGAGCATTTGTTTCATCAGTCTGGGAAACTCAAAATCCTTGCTGTAGATAATGTATGAGAAAGATATTTTCCCTTCTCAGATTTGCATAGAGCTCAATAGTCCCCTGATTCCAGACATATTATGTTCTGTAGTAGCTTTCCTTGCCTCCATCTTCCTCCTGCAAATGTGAATCTGTTAGAATACAGACATCATTTAAAAAATAATTTAAAGCCTTCAAATTCCCCTGTCTGGAAAATGTGTATACAATTTGTAACAGAGAAGCCCAAAGTGCTGCTGAAGAAAGCCAAAATATTTTGCTGACTTTTCGAAGAGATCATTTCTAGGCAAGAGAAAAAAAATACACTGATTTTGATAAAAGGGGAAAGAAAGAGTGAAAAAGCAGGTTCTGATTTTTAAGCTATTCCATAAAATAATTAGCACATATTTTATATTTTAAGAAATTCCTTTTAAAATACTAAAATGGCTGAGGAGAAGGAGACAGACTATGACATGGCCCTTCAGTTTCTTGAGTCAAAAGAAACTGAAGTTGGAAGCACTCTAATTAATCTGATGTTTTCTCTGTATGTCTGAGAGAAAGAGGAGGAAGAGGAGAGAGAAAGTGGACAGAGAGGAAGAAAAAGGAAAGAGCACAATACACATACACGCACGCACACAACTTTGGGGGGAGAAAAAACAAAAACCAGCAAAACCATTATACAAGCATTTCTGGAACTCACTTGGTGATTGTAAAGTGGTGATTTTATGTTTAATACCTGCTCCCCTGCCCCTAAATTGAAAGCATTAAGAAATACAAATAAACTTTGGATAAGTCTGAGCTATTTACTTTTGGTAAGTCTCAGCTATTTACATCTGTGTATGAAATTGGAAGTATTTATCCTAATCGAGCTTTTTAACATTGAGAATTTTGTGTCTTTTCATTTTATCATTATTCTCATGAACCTGAGCCTCTATCGTTCTGTATGTACACACCATGTGCACGAGTGATTACAAAAACAAAACAAAACAGGCATCAAAGAGGGATGCCTTGATTTCTTTCTGTGGCGCAAAATGAAAAGAGGCAAAGATATTCACTATCTATTGTAACTTTGGTGGTTTTCTAAATTGCCTGCAATATGGCAACTTCTTTGTTCAGATCTTTTAAAATAACACGGACAACATGCAGAACATTTAGAGTGAAGGCTGACAGCGTCTTTTTAGCTGATGAGACTGGAGAAAAGGAAATAAATAATATAAAAACAACTTGCACAATGTGAATTAGAAAGAAAATACCTGTCTCTACCTTTTAGATTTTTGGGCTTCTCTACATTCATAGTATAATTTTTCTATTTTGAAATTGTAGCTATGTCCTTTTTTTCTTTTATTTTTTCTCTTTCTCTTAGTTTTTTTTTTTTAAACCCACAGTCCTTTCTGTGTGTGGGATAAGTAAGTACACAGTGAGGTATATGATTGGTGCTACAGTTATTTCAAAAATGTGTATTATTTGGCAAAATAGTCTGTAATGATTTGAGCCCATTGTGTACATCTGTATTTGGGCACTTCTGTAAAGTGAGTTTTTGATCTGATGGACCATAATAACTTCTTCCACAGCAAATCCCTCTCAGATGCTGAATTATTGGGCCTCCACTGCAGTTATGGTTTATTGGGTAAATAATAGTCTGACAATACCAAGGCAAAAGTTATAGATGGTTCAATGTACATGTTAGCTGCCTACAAATCTTTCCATAGTTTTTTTTTTTCTTTCCATAGTTTTATTGAAAACAATTACCAGAGTATATAGGCTGATGGGAAAACCAAGGATTCCCTTTGGATAATTATAATGCCATGCCTGCTATACTTTTCAAGGCCTTTTGTTTTTCATTTTTCATTAGAATATGACAACAGTTCGGGGAGGCCAATGTTGCAAGTTTGGCCCACGAAAAAACTGAGTTTTAGTGTGTTAAATGACTCACCCAGGGCCTGGGAGCTCTTTGGATGGAGAGCTTGGCTGTGTCTTCTGGGCAGCTGCTTTCTTCCCCACAGAGTCTTCATGGCAGGGGTAGAGTGAGAAGATTGAGGCTTAGCATTTGGCTTGAAGAAAAAGGGGACTACTGTGGTGTTTCAATGTCAGTGATGTTCAAGTTTGTCACATTTTGAGATCAGAAAAAGAAAAACCATTTCAAGAAATTTACTGGAAGAATGTGGTAGTGCTAAAAGGAGGAATTCATAATTTTCTTTAAAAGCTGAAGTTTTGAGTTTGGAAACGTAGATGGAAAGTCATCTTTGCAACCACAGGTATAGAACTAGGTGACAATTCAGTAATATCACCAGAAATGTTTTTCAGCAAATGGTCACAATTGTATATTTCTTGAAATGAGCTTCTTAAAAAATTAAACAAAACAAAACAATAAAAATTATGTTTTCAGAACTGAGTTTACTGTGGAGAGTTACCACACAGGACTTTCAAGATGTGCTAGAATATGGCCTTGTCGAAGTTAATAAATTAAGAATTACATTGAAGTTCTTTCCAATTAAAGACAGAAAGACTTCATTCTATTTGCCCCCCCCTTTTTTTTTTGAGACAGAGTCTCACTCTGTCGCCCCAGCTAGAGTACAGTGTTGTCAGCTCAGCCTAGCTCACAGCAACCTCCTGGGCTCAAGGGACCCTTCTGCCTCAGCCTCTAGAGTAGCTGGGACTACAGGCGCATGCCACCATACCCAGCTAACCCAGCTAATTCTTTTCTATTTTTAGTAGTGACAGGTTCTCACTCTTACTCAGGCTGGTCTCAAACTCCTGATCTTAAACAATCCTCCTACCTTAGCCTCCCAAAGTGTCAGGATTACAGACATGAGCCACTGTGCCTGAGCTCGATTTGCCTTTTATTTTGCCTGTGTAGTTTTGCTCATGAGATTATACCCCAAATATTTTTTATGCAATTGGAAGTTAAATATTCATTGATACACTACTACGTACAAGGCATTCAACTTGGCATTCCTGGGTATAATGACATAAATCAGGTATTATTCCTGCTGTATTAGTGTTTTTTTTTTTAGTTGCTGTTTAACAAATTAGCACAAATTTAGCAAGTTAAAACAATATCCACTTATTAGCTCACAATTCTGTAGATCAGAAGTCCAGCACAATGTGGCTGGGTTAACTGCTCAGGGTTTCACAAGGGTAAAATTCAATTATCAGTTGAGTTGTGTTCTTGTCTGGAGGCTTTGGGAAAGAATACACTTCCAAGATCATTCTGGGCAGATTTCAGTTTTGGAGGGTTGCAGGACTGAGGTCCCCATTTCCTGGCTCTTTTCCTATCAGAGGCTACTCAAGGTTCCTAGCAGCTGCCCATTCTCATGTGGCCTCCTCCACCTTCAAATCAAAAATGGAAAACTTCTCATGCATTAACTCTCCCTGTACTTTGATTCTCTGATTTGCCTTTCGGCTGGAGAAAAATTTCTGCTTTTCAAGGGTTCATGTAATTAGGTCAACCCCACCCAGTTAATCTTCCTATCTTAATGGCAACTGATTTGGGACCTTAATTCCATTTGCAAAACTTTCACAGCAGTACTTAGATTAATTCTTGATTGAATAACTTGGAGAAGGTGTGTGTACACCAGGGGACAGGAATCATGGGAGTCCATCTTATAATTTTACCTATTACACCTGCCCTAAGGGAGCTTGAAATCCTTTAAGATGGATAAAACAATGATATAAAGAGATAGGATGCAGGTAGAATTATAAGAGCCACAGGAGAGAGAAATACCAGATATTATAAGGGCTCAAAAGAGGGAGGAACCACTTTTTTTTTTTTTTTAGCTTCAAAGATTTTTTATTAAAATTTACATTTCTACAATTAGGTTAATCTATGGTTTTTCTTAACAGGTTTGCATGTCAAATATTTTTTCTTTTTTCTTTTTATGTCAGCATGTTATGGGGGTACAGATGTTTAGGTTACGTATGTTTCCCTTGCCCCTTCTCCCCCCTGAGTCCGAGTTTCAAATATGTCCATCCTTCGGGTGGTGCGCATTGCACTCTTTGTGTATGCATATACCCGTCCCCTCTCCCTCCTGCCCCCTCTCTCCTGCCCCCTGCCCAACATTCAATAGATGTTATTCTCATATGTGCACTTATGTGTTGATCAGTTAATACCAATTTGATGGTGAGTACATGTGGTACTTATTTTTCCATTCTTGAGATACTTCACTTAGTAAAATGCGTTGGAGGAACCACTTTTGTTCAGGACAATCTGCACAGGTTTCATGAAAAGGATGGAAGGGTGGGTGGTATTTTTGTTCATGGACAAAAGGAAAAGATACCCCAGGCAGATATGACAGCACACATAATGGCACAGGAGTGGGAAAGTGAAACACGTTGAGGAAGGGGCTGGCAGCCTTGTATATGTAAAGCACAAAGAAAGTTTGGGTTCGCAAGAAGAGAACTACAGAGATAACTTCCATTTGGGAAGGGCTTTGAATGCCAGGCAGATTAATTTGCCTCTAAATTGGTGGGAATGGGCCACCACGGAAAATTACTGAATATCAGAGACATGTGATTGATGGTGGAACAGGAAAAAGTTTGAGGGAGGGTGTCTAGCAATAGCCTAGAAAGTAATGAGGATCTCAGATTACTAGGGAAAGTGAGAATGGAAAAAAGAAGATGGGTATATGCAATGATAGAGTCTGTAATTTGAAAACAGATTGGATATATGAAGAGAGAGGAATGGCAAGTGTACTCCACTTTGAGCCCACTCTCATAAGGGTAAACAGGGACATGAGAAAGATTTGTTCTGGAAATAAAATATGATGAGATAGGTTGTATATAGCACAGTTAAGGTGGGATTATTGTTGAAAGTATCCTTCGTTCTCAGTATCAAAATAAGACGCTAAGGAAGGAGAGCACCAAGGCCATATTGGACAAGGGGCTAATAGAACTAATTGGAATTTAAGGCTGCCATGAATGGGCCAAATATGGAATTAAAATGAATCCAGTAGTGCAGTAGAAACATGCTGAATACCTGGAAGTAGAGATGCTTAGAGTCTTAAACAATCATTTTGGAGAAGTCAGTGGCCATAAACTTAGGATATATGATCTGGTCCCCAAGGCAACAGGTTAGTAAAAATTGGTTCAGATACAAGTTATCCATCTACCCTCTGGAAAACTGATATACTACTCAGTAACTATTCATACAAATTGTCCAGACATATAGAGTTAGAGAAGGGCTTAAGTCTGACAATTCACAGTTTCCGAGGGCTTGCAGTAGGAACACTGGGAGTAGAACTAACATTGATCCTATAGCCTAGATGGTCCATGTAGTAATAGTTATTAGCCACTTTGGAAACAGATGACACTGTCTATAAGGTGAGGGTGTTACTATCATATTTACATATTTATCATACTAACAATTGAAAAGGGATAGATAAGGCTAAGATTATTATTTACTATATTGACATTCAGAGGATAGTTAATTGAAATTTTCTGGCAGGCAGGTAGAAATGTGGTTCTGTCCCCTAGAAAAGTGATAGAGATTTTGTATTCCATAGAATTTTGAAGGAGTAGGAATGAAATGTTAGATATATGAAAAGTGTGGTGAGCCCATTGTTACAAAATACTCTTCGTTAAGTTTTTAACAGAGAGAGAAAAAAGGAGATGGATCTGTGAAAGGATAGGCTTGCTGGTTTGTTTGCTTATTTTGAAGGATGTGATGGCCCTATGTTTGCTTGTCTATGGACAAGAAGGAACCAGTAAAACTCCTGAAGGTGAGGACTGAGGGGCTATCAGATGGTCTGAGATCCTGAAGGAGAGAGACAAAGGGATGGGATAGGGAAGAGCAATGAAGCAATTAGTGGGATCCTCTTCTCCAGCAAGAGTAAAGGCTTAGGTTCTTAAAAATAGGTAGACTCAATTACTGATATAGTCCATCCAAATACATCTAATATCCCCTTCATAAAACCTGTGTTTGAAAATACTTACATGATAGGTCTGCGCTTATTCTCTTATACTTGTTCTTTGTGTTAGGACTTAGATCTCCAGACTTTTCCTTGAGTCTTCTACTGGCCAGTTCTTGTCTTTAGGAGGCTGAACAGAGTGTGTTGGGCTGTCCTTAGAATTCTGAATTATAGCGTCTTGGCTACCCCATGGAGCAGAGTAGGACAGAAGGATGCAACACCAAGCCAGGTATATCAGGATTCCAAGTGATCATTGTTAGCATTGTCAAGCCAGGAGGAGGAGATGAGGTGCCAGTTAGAAGATGAAATAGAGTCAGTTGCCCGAAGAGACTACAGAGCTGGAGAATGGAGCTAGTAAGGAGAAAGCAGAGAGCATGAACCTGTATGAATTGCCAGAGAAAAGCCAGGGGAGTGGTGACACAAGGCATGGCTGAATGGTGGGATTAGTTTAGGACAATTCTGTGCTAATTTAGTTAATGACAACCTTTTCTTTCATAGCACTACATCTAAGAGGTTCCTACCAAGTCACGGAACACATTCTCCAAGGCCTTTCATGCCCTACTCTCTCCTTTCTTTATGGACATCTTTGCCTATTCAACCCCAAACAACTCGTCTGCTTCTCGGTTTTTTCACATGGCTTCCATTTTTGCTTGAAATAGCTTTTCTGGTGTCATTTTCCAAAACACTCCTTTATGCCAGGAGTTCCTGAAATCCCATCTTTCCCAGGCAGATATATTATTAGGAAAATTCCTTCTGCTTTTCCTTCCAGTCTAAACAAAAGGCCATGGCATCCCTTCCACCCTGCAACCTCCAGTGAGCACTTCACCTTTTGTCGTACACGATGTAAAAGAGTCTTTGTGAATATAACTTTTAAAAAAATGTCTCAATCTTACCCTATCCTGATCAAAGGATCATTTAAAATTTTAAGTGCTTGGAGCACATTTAAATCTCTTGATCCCAAGTGAATGCAGCACAATGTAATTTACTCATTTTATTTAACATATGTTTCTTGTATGTATGATGGTGGTGGTGGTGGTGATGGTGGTGGTGTTTGTGTGTGTGTGTGTGTGTGTAGCAGGTGGAGATCCAAGTAGAGGAAATAATGTCTGCAAAAGCAGAGGCATGCCTAGAGGAACTGTAGTGGGTGATGGTGGATGGAGCACACGATGCACGGATGCATGGATTCCTGTGGTGTGAATAATTAATTCAGCAAGATTTGTTGAAAAGGAGCTACGAGGTTGTTCTGAGGTATTTGGAGTATATTCCAAAGGCAGTGGGAGAGGTACAGGTTTTCAAGCAGGAGAGTAAAATGACTGTGCTCCCGATGAAGACAGGATCTGAATCTTTTTTAGTAATGTCCCACAGTGTCTGACACTTTAGAGCCAGTCGGTGAAAGTTCTTGCTGAACGAAATTATTCAGTGATTCATGTGAAGTGAGTGTAATGCAGGGGCAGCATTGTGGCTGGGATAACTGATGGGCCGCTGCATGCATTCATGTAAAAGATGGTGGCGATCATATGATCACGGATGACTTTTATTGTTACCTTCGTAGTCTTGATTATTTTTCAGATATCTTAAATGAATATGAATTACATCTATCATTTTAAAAAACCTCATAGATCTTATTATAAGAGGAAATAGAAATGACAAACTAATAGGCCTGTGGAGTGCCTACTGGAGAGAGTAGGAGAGGGTTGAGAGATGTTTTGAAAATACTGGACTTGGATGAAGCTGGGTGCTGCCACAAGTGTATGTTGCATGTGCCTTACGTTTATCTCTTAGGGCCATAGTGTAACCCCAGGCCTCTGTGGGTATGAGGAACCAGGGCAGTCTTCCTAACAGATATTTGGGAAATTGAAGGATTTCAATTTCCAACTTCAATTCTCTACTTCCTGTAGGGAAATTAAGTACATAAGAGCCTCAAACAGGCTATAAGAAGACTAGTCTTGCTCTGATCTCACTCTTTCAGGCAGCCCTTTAAAGGAGATAGGAGCCTTGCTGTACACCCTTCAGGAACAGGAAGACCACCAACCACAGGCAGCAAGTTGAAAGCCAGGCCAGGACCAGCCACCCACAGAGGGATACAAGCTAGAGGATTGAGCTGTATTTCATGCATTAGACTATCCAGTTGCTTATTATTCTCTGTATTGACTTCCTCTCCATTATCCTTGTTTAGTGAAGCCTTATTTTCTATTTTGTCTGAGCTAGGCCTTGGAGAACTGAAGGAAAAAGGTTTTGTTTCCACACTTGGGCCAAAACACAAAACGGGAGCCACTCTGCACAGCCTTGGTGAGAGTGCTTAGCATGAGCTCATGAGAGGAAGGTGAATCTCGGGGTGTGGGTGGGAGGCTGTGAATTCCAGACATGCATCCCTAGAGACAATTATCTCTGTTACTGTGAAACATTAGGGTCTAACCTTTTTCAAGGTGTCTGCATATAAGTTGGTGTCCATCTGAGGAACCTTAAAAAGGGGGTCAAAGGCAGCTTAGAGTATGACTTGATGTTTCTGTTTGCCCAGTTAGACAGGTGATGGTGTCATGAACAGAGATAAGACCCTCACAAAGGACAAGTTTTATGGGGGAAGGATTGGGCTTGACTTTGGACATGGCTGAGGATGGTCTACCCAGGTGCAGTTGTCCAGGAGGCAGTAGGATCTGGTTTAGTATGAAGAAAGACATAGGTCAGAAGCTAGAACTCAAGAAGTCATATCCAAATAGGGGATGCGAATGCCAGTTATACTGGCACATGGCGTTGCTGTGAGAACAAAATCAATCACCACAGAGCTATGCATTGATTCTGGAAGAAAACACTTATGTCCATAGTTGGATAATAATGCAAAAGTATAATAATATATTTTACTATTATTAAAAATAGTAACCAACAGTTCTGTGTACTCTGTTGTCACCTTCATATATCTACCATGTATTTCTGTTTTTAGAAGCATATTTAATTTTGTAATTGTCAGACCCAAAGCAAAGATTTATTTAGAGAACTCCATTGTCCCTGAATAAAGAACTTTTTAGTTTTCTGAGAGAAAAATATTTAGGATATAATAACTAAAGCTTAAATCTTGCATGATCTCAAATCTGTTCAATATCTGGTTCAGTCTTTTAAAAAATTATTATTCCTTAAAGTCTGGTAACTTTTGGTTTCATTTAAGAGGACTGGGAAAGCTACTCACATTTGGAATTGGAAGAAGGAAATAATTTCCTTTTAAACACCACAAAATCACTGCATATTACTGATACTATAAGGCTTTTGCCCCCAGTCAGTTTATCTGGAGGAACTCTGATTTGTATATGTTTGTCTCCATTTGCATGTTCAATTCAACTAATGCCTAACTCCAAGTATACAAGATGAGACAAATTAACTCTTTGTTTTAACCCACTGTGGTTTTTATCTAATACTGTATGATAGGTTTGGAAATTTTAAGTGCCTTTGAAACTGGAGAAGAATTTAGGAAGTGTAGAGGTGGGCATTCAGGATACCATATTGGCCTCAGGGGCTGAGGATGGGAAGCCACAAGAGGCCTGGGAGAACGTCAGAATGGGCAAATGTTTCCCTGAGCATGAGCTTACAGAGCACCCCCTAACTGAGCAAGAGAAATCACAGAGGAAGGTTTTGAGAGACTGCCATCTGCAACCAGGGATTTAGGGTTAGCAGGGGCAACTCTTGTCCTTGTTTCTCTGCCCTGGATGTTACTACTCTCCTTTCAAGTATCCTCAGGCATGTTTTTAATTTTATACAAGTCTATATTATAAAAGAACTGTATTATGTTCAAATTACATGTTCACTAGACACATTATGGAAAAGAAAAATCTTCCCCAAAGCCTATGCCTCCTATATGTGTGTATATATATTAATATATATTCGATAGTATATCCATCCGACCATAGGAAATAAAATGCTAGAGGAAATTTTAAATTCTTTGGAAAGCCAGTAAATATTTTTTCCCCTTAAGGAGGATATTTGAAACCACTACAACTAAACCTTAAAGGCAATTGCTTCTTCGCTGTCTTTTTGGACCAACCTCTAAGGTTGCTTTGCCCAGTATAGTAGTAGCAAAGTGCCACATGTGGTCATTGTGCACATAAAATGTGGCTGAATTGAGTCTGCATTGAGGTATATTGTAAGTATAAAATGCATATTGATTTTGAAGACTTCTTCTGATAAAGAGAATGTAAAAATTTTTATAATAATTAAAAATTTTTAAAAATTTTCAAAATATTCAGGGGTACAGTGTTTTTGTTACATGAATACCTTGTATAATGCCTAAGTCAGAGCTTTTGGTGTGCCTGTCACCAGAATAGTGTTCATTGTAGTCAATAGGTAAGTTTTTATCCCTCATTCCTCTCCCACCCTCCCCCCTCTTTGGTTTCTCTTGTCCTTTATGTTGCTTTATGCTTGTGTGCTCCCATCGTTTAGCTCTCACTTATTAGTGGGAACATATGGTGCTTGATTTTCTATCCTGAGATATTTCAGTTAGGATATGGTCTCCAGTTCCATGCAAGTTGCTGTGAAAAACATTATTTCATTCCTTTTTATGGCTGAGTAGTACTCCCTGGTATATATATACTACATTTTCTTAATCCACTCATGAATTGATGGGCACTTAGGTGGATTCCACCTCTTTGCAATTGTGAATCGTGCTGTGATAGATATTCGAGTGCAGATGTCTTTTTTAAAAAATGACTTCTTTTCCTTTGGGTAGATAATCCAACGGTGGGATTGCTGGATTGAATGGTAGGTCTACATTTATTTCTTTGAAGAATCTCCATCCTGTTTTCCTTAGAGGTCGTACTAATTTGCAGTCCCACCAACAGTGTGTACACATTCCTTTCTCTCTGCATCTACTCTAGCACCTATTGTTTCTGCACAGCAAAGGAAATAATCAGCAGAGTGAATAGACAACCTACAGAATGGGAGAAAATGTTAACAAACTATACATCTGGCAAAGGACTAATAGTATCTACAAAGAACTCAAACAAATCAACAAGAAAAAAAAAACAAACAACCTCGTCAAAAAGTGTGCAAGACATGAAGAAAAGTTTTTTAAAGAAGATAGACAAATGGCTAACAAACATGAAAAAATGCCAAACATCACTAATCATCAGGGAAATGCAAATTAAAACTACAATGAGATATCACCTTGCCCCTATCAGAATGGCTATTAATACAGAATCAAAAAACAAGTTTTTAAAATATTGTTTACATGTTGAAATAATACTTTTGATATGTTGGATTAAATAAAATAATTATTAGCATGAATTTTTTGCTTCATACTATGTTTTTAACGTGGCGACTGGGAAATTTGCAGTTACATAGGTGGCTCACATTTACAGCTCATACAACATTTCTATTGAGCAGTGTTGCTCCGAGAGAAACTTTTCACTCTTAAGCCTGAGGAGAAACCTTTAGAAAAGACTGAGAGTCAGGATTAGGTCTGTGGTGGGGAGCAGTCGCCACCCATTGCTCATGTACTAGATTATTGTTCCTTGTGATGTGAATATAGGATGTGTTAAATTCATTTTAATGTGGCTCTTGCTTGCCTTACCTTTCTTTCTACGCTATGTTTCTACTTTGATTCAATGCGGAGATAAGAGAAAGCCAGTGTCCTCAGCTTCAGGCCTCTGTAAATGGATTTTAGTTGAAACACAATTTCTCCTGATGACTGGTAAAAACTAGTTAGGTTTTGTCATTTATTCACTTGGAATTTTGTCTCATTGAAACCTTGCTACTCTATTTAACCTACTTCTAGTTGGCAAATATCTGCTGCCATGTCAGGTTATGCTTTTTTGCTTAAATTAACTCTTAAATAATATAGCATAGCAGATACAGGAGAATGGGTGAGGAAGAAAGTTTTCACTTTTTTTTTTTAATACAAGACTGATTTTATTATATTACCAGAGAAATAAGTTAGATTGCTCTGGCAGTCTCAATAAATCACACATGAAGTCATCTTTTTTTTCCCTAAATTAAATTTTTATTTAAATAAAAGTGTTATGTTTGTATTTGAGCTGACAGCTAAATCTGATAATTAGAGTGCATGAAGTTGGCTTTGATTGGCATTGTAATTGGATTGTCATTGGGCTGAGAACCTATTATCTTTGGATCATGCCCCATGAAATCTGTTGAAGAAACTTTGCTGCCAGTCATTAGAGCCACCATCTTGGCTTACAAATTAGGTTTGAAAGGCTTCTTACCACTGGGAATGTAATTTAAACCACTGCAATTGCACTCCCATTAATTAAAATTATATTAAAATTATGGTTCATTTTCTAAATATTTTTTTTGTATTTTATTAGACATACTTATTACTAAATGCTTAACAAATTACTTAGTAGTGCTTAGTAAAATTATGTTTCATAGATAATCCATCTCTTCAGCACATGTTACTCAGCATCAGTGGAATTAGTCAGTGTTAATCATTAAAGGATATACTATTTATGTTTTTCATTACAGGTTTCATAAAGAATCATTCCCATTATTTCAACATAAAATGCAGGACTAACAATGTCTACTGTAAATTAAGATTGGTCTTGCCGATAAAGAAATACGCAGCTTTGCTCTAAGGAGATGTCGATCGTTATGGTCACAGTTCTTCCTGCCTTAATTCCTTTCTTTTCTAAAACAATAGAAGCCTGTAAAAGAGAGAAGACTTTTTTTTTTCTTTTTCTTTTTTGGATAGAAGATTAAGAAAAAATAAAAAGCACACATGCGCCAAAATCTATGCTATTCTTTATTCCTATTATTGTCTGCTAAAAGCAGATCAGAGCTGATTAAGACAGAAAAGGAGCTTGTGAGGGCTGAGAATAAGAATGAGGTGGGAGCTGGTGAGTGAGACAGGTCTCTCCTTGCTGGTGGAGGAGGGGATGTGTCTGTCAGAACCCAGGATATACCCTCTCTCGACACTGGCCCTTCAGTCTGCTCACGGCATCCCAGATACTACAAGCAGCTGCCACTGTGTGGTCCATGGCTGTGAAGTGCTCAGAGGCATATCTTCTGACATACAGAGCCAGGCAGAGACTCTAATGTTTGCTTCTCTTGTTTTTTGACCCCTCTCCCTTTTTTGTGATTGATGTGATTGTTCAGGAATATCTCCTCATCCCTCAATTTCTTACCTGCAGATAAATTTGGGGTAATAGTTTGGCAATTTGTATGACAAACTCAATGGTATTTAAAAGTATAATATAAAGTTTTCAAATTTATCCTAATTTTATTTAGATAATATTGAATATCTGTACCCTCCTCTGCCCTCTCAGCTACAAATTTACATGTACTTATTTCCATTTTTGCTTCTGTTTCTAGCTTTAGTGTTTCACTTAGCAGCAGACACATAATAGATGCTCAATAAATGTTGGATTGAATTGAAAATTGAATTAGAAGTCTACTTTCTTTCTCCAAGTTCAGTGACTGTTCTACTCTCCCATGCTGCCTTTTGTGAAAAAGGACAATGCACATCCCCAACTGGGGAGGATATCTGGCTTCCACTCTTACTCGCTGGTGGGAGAGGAAATTAGGAGATGATTAGCAACATGGGTAAAAATCATTCTGTATGTTTGGGCCCTGTGACCCTTCTAATTCCTTTCAAGGAATATGTTCCAAAGATGTAATCATATAAAGAGTTATTTAATCACAGCAAACTTTTATCGGCTGCTCAAAATGAGCAAGGCACAGGGCTCAGCATTTTTCATTGTATTTTCTCACTCAAGCCTCAGAACAGTCCAAAGAGGTATGTTCTTACAATTACGTTCCCCTGAACCAAAGGACAAAATGAGGCATGGGAAGATTTTATAAAATATATCCAAGTGTCCAAGTTACATGGCTAAGATGAATTTGAATGTACGCCTGAACCTAGAGCTCTTTGTCTGTACTGCTCTGCTCATGGTCCAGTCATTGCAGAGCGGCTACAAGCCTACACAACTGAGAAGTGATCTAAATGCTTGGCAATAGGGAATTTGTTTAGAAAAACATTCCTAGAAACTTTACAAATGATGCTTTAGATATATATGCTGGATGTTGAAAGATGATTACAATAAAATTAAAATCTTAAAATACTGTTATTACACTTCGTAAGCATATGTCCATGGAAAAATATCTGGAGGGATTACAGCTCAATTTTTTCTTTTCCTTTTCTTTATCTGTATTTCTATTTATTTCAAGGATGAATACACCTAATTTTATCATTTTCTTTTTTTAAGCTAAAATATGTATTTGAGGAGTAGTTTAGAACTTTTGAAGTATTCAAATAGCATCAATGAATTGTCAAGAGGTGTGTCCTCAGAAAGAATTCCCTTTCTGATGAATTTTCTTCTCATGTTGCTTCTGGGCAGGGCCCCTCTGGTATCCTCTTCACGTACAAGCCCTGTGGTGGGCCTTTGAGCTCAACAAGGCATCAGGGAGGAGTAGGCTTGTTATGAGGCGAAGCTTGGGTTGTCCACTGCTGCTCATGCAGTGGACCTTGTATGGGATTTGAAGCCCCACCCACCCCCGCCTTTTTTTTTTTTTTTTTTTTTTAGCAGGAGCATGGTCCTTCAAGAAGTATGACAGCCTAATTTTGGATAGTTTTGCACAAGGCTGAGCTCAAACAGCTTAAGGGACAGCAAGTATATCAGAAAGGAAGAGAAATGAGGAGAAAGAGAAGAAAGATACCCACCTCCTAGAGAGAGTCGCTTACTGTCCTCTTTTGAGCCCCTTGAGGGTAAACAGTATCTAAAAACAAAGTGCATAGTTAGAAGGCCAGGAGATCAGGGCTAAGGCAGGACTGGGCATTATGGGTTGGCAAGGTTTGGTCTATGCATGAACTCTTCATTGAGAGATACTTGAAGTACCCATGCACTGGCCATGATCGAATCTCCACCAGCAAATCGGGCATTGGTTTGGGTTTAAGCTGTAGCTTGTGATCTGTCCAGTGCCTCAGACACTTTGGGGCAAGTGGAGGAGGGTGCCCAGAAAAGAAGCTCTGGGTCCTCTATACTTCTGCGTATACAGTTGAGACTTGGGCCGTCTAATAAAATCTCATTTGGACAAAGAGTCCAGAGCTAAAACATCATCTACAAAAAGTTGAGTATTTGGGAAATAGGATACATGATATGTTAAGTTTCTTTGAGTGGAGATATTCAATAAAAAGAGTGCTGCCCCACAGAATTCACACTGCAATGGGACAGCTGGCCCTGGGGAGGACAGCAGAGGTAGACACTGATGGAAAGAGAAAAAGGGTGACCAAAAAAAACCCACCACATTTTCACAATCCTTATCCATGACTGGTTGTATATTTCCAGTTGAAAAATGTTTAGAAATGTTGCCCAAATGATTTATTGGCCAAATAGATTCTAAAGTTTTGAAGAATTAAATTTTCTCAGGGAATGTCAGCCATTTTAAAGTAATTTTTATTTCAATATGGCCCCCATAGAATTCTCTATATATGTGTTGATTATATGCATGTAATCACCATAAACTCCAGAGCGCCTGTGCATAGTTTTTGGTTGTTCCTTGAGTTTACATTTGAATTTTCAGCTTTGTGTGAGTTCACATTTGCAGTATGACACAAATGGAACTCAGCTCCTCAATAAAATCCAGCAATTCTGTTCAGCAGTTGTTGTGTTGTATAATAAGAGATAGTTCGACTTAGAAGTCGCAATGGTGAGCTTTGGAGCCAGACCCTCTGAATGTGAATCCATTCTGCCATATACTAGCTGTGTGACCTTGGTTAAGTTTCATAAACTCTCTGAACTTCAGTTTCCTCATCTGTAAAATGGAGACAGTGAGAGTAGTTCACTGGCAGAATTTTATTAAGAATAATAGTAATTGAAACATGTGAATGCTTAGAACCATGCCTGGAACATAGGAAGTTCCCTAAATGTTAGCTATCATTATTATTATCATTATTCTTAGACATTGACAAATTTCAGGTACTGGAAGAGATGCAAGGATGAAAAGATGTATTCCTTTTCTTCAAATATCTTAAATCTTAGGTTTGTTTCTATTTTGTCCATTATATCAGATTGTCTTGCCAGTAGTGTTTTTCTATTAGAATTTCTTTATTTTATTTTCTTCAGAGATGAGATCTCACTCTGCCTCCCAGGCTGGAGTGCAGTAGTGCAATCACAGCTCACAACAGCCTTGAACTTCTGGGCTCAAGCGTTCCTCTTGCCTCAGCCTCCTGAGTAGCTGGGATTACAGACACGCACCACGGTGCCCAGCTTCTATCAGAATTTCTGAGTTTCAGAGTTGTAGTATTGAAAAAAATATGGAGTTCTCCTTATAGATTTTTTTTATTCCCTGGGAGAGATAGTTACCTCTTTCCTAAGCAAGTCAAGACCTAGCAATTCACTGCCTCTAAGGTGAAGCAGCCCCTCCCTAGATAACCACAGCGGGATTTCAGGAAAATCCTTTGAGTATAGTAAAGACTCTATGCTTGCTCCCCTCTTGGTAAATGAAATCATTGCTCTGCCTTTAAGACTAACTTATCTACAGATTATCTATATCCAACATTCTCTTTGAGATAGGTAAGAATACACAGCTAAATGTACAGCCACAGTGCACACACTTACAGAATTCGCCCCTCCCCAAACACACACAGCTGGGTTCTCACATGCAAATTTGAACTTTTTTTTTTCACTGAATTAATGTACTCTTCCCTGAAACCAAGAAAGAGAGTGGAATCTTTGCATTTTTTTCTTTTCAATTTGTGTTAATATAGACATAAGCCTTTATTGGGAAAAGTAGAAATCAATGTGTATGAAACTTGGACTATATCCAACTGAAAATAAAAATGAGTTCAGACGCTTTCTATGTTGGCTTTTACCTCACATGCAGATTGTGCTGTTTGGTGAGAGAAATAATTAGTCATTTACAGGTTCACTACATAGTATGGTTCAACTTAACCTTCTCTTCCCTTTGGCTTGCTGGTGAGAGACCTTTCTCAGTAGGTCCAGCTGGCTAATATGGCCCTTATATGTACAAACCTATGTAGTACAGGCTGTTTTTCCCAATTCTAATGCCACTCTCTTTGAGTTCCTGATTTTACATATGGCAAGGAAGAGCTTACATGTCATTCATTTTTCAATTCTTTATACAAGATCTCTAAATGGGATGTCCATTCTCCATTCCACCTCCTACAACAAAAACGGCACATTGTTATTTAAAGCAAAGGCTTTATAGATTAGTTGTTGAATGCGATATTCATCTCATGAATAACTAATAACATAAAATAAAGAACAATGAAAATGCAAATTATCTGCACATATACAGTGTCAGTTGGCTGCTCGGATAACCCTCCTGAGTTTGTGCAAGGTAGGCAAAAGCCAGTCAAATTTCTGATTGTACCTAGTTCTTTGAGTTGTTAAGGCAATATCAGAATTCATCCTTTCTAGGACTCATTATGGAGGCATGAAAAAAGAGATTGAAATCTGGTAGAATTTCAATTCTTTCGTTAGCATTATTAATAAACAAGAATTGGCAGGAGCTAAACTGATTGGCACATACATCTGGAATAACAGAAATAAATAAAGTTTCAGAATTGCAGGAAGGGTTCCTGCTAGAAGGGTTTTTGGGTAGAAAATAGCATGTGTGTCGGGACAGCTTCAAATCTAAACAAATCTCAAATAAATCTTACTGAGTAGCACTTTTAGGGTATGAGAAAGAGACAGGTGGGTGTCTTTCTCCGTGAGCGACATGAATTGCTTTTATTTGGGGGAAGAGAACAGAAAGCCTGTTAGGGAAATGGAGGTGGAGTATAGGTTACCACAGCTATGAAAACCGGCCAAGGAGATTCACCAGGGAAAGATCTTATCATTCTAAGTATCAAACTGCCCCTGAGCATTTGTTGTTAAGAGCATAGGTTCTTAAGCAGACCTTAATGGTAAAGAAAAGGATCTCTGGCCTTTGAAATATTTATATTAATACACAGAACTAAGATTTTATTTTTTGTGTATACAGTGAAGTAGCCCTATTCACCTGATAAGGAACCAACATGTACCAAAAGCATTGAAATTTCTTTTCCTTGCTAAACTGCTGCTTTTATCCAGTCTGTGTGCCCATATTATACACACAGTAAGCACATTTGGGAGATGAGTTCAGAGAGAAAGAAGATGGGAATAAGCTGGGTTTCATTTCCTTGACAGTCTGCAACGAGAAGGCAGCTCTTTGCTGTGGGTATTAGTGGCAGTTTGCCCTATGCCAGCTTTGGTAAGGATCTAGCAGAATAGCCATGCAATGAGTCGTAAACAATTCAGGATATGCCTTTTTTTTTAAAGGCATTAAATCGCATTCAATTTTTTTCTTTTCCTGGTAATAGAGAAAGGTGCAGCCATTTAAAGCAAGAGGCTCCACAGATGGCTGACCAGATTCCAGATAGCACGACACTGCAGCCCACTCTGTGTGGTGAGCTCTGGCAACCCTGACCCCCTGGCTGCCCGCCACTAACTGCCGGGCTAAGCTGTGCTTCCTGTGACCACTCTGAAGTTGTCGTTAGTCTAATGGAGGGTCTCCCCACCCCACTACCCACAGATCAGGCCTCAATATTTCCTTCTGAATCAACTCTTGAGAGACTCACTGCATTGAAGAACTTGTGGCATTCATGAAACTTCTATCTTGACTCTTACATGGCTTATATCAGTTCTCTTCAGCCAGTTGCACTCAAGTGCCCTTAATAACACGAGAGAGTTAAACGCTTAGTTCATGCCGAATCAACCCGCAGCAAGCAAGACATTTCTTTTTATTTTAAAAATGCATGGGAAATTTACATTGTACTCCATAATACGTCTGTGGTTTAATTTCTTGAAGTACTTAACAACCATCCCCTGCTGCCATGACTGCAGAATTTTAGAGAAAAAGTGATGTTTAGTATGGTCCTTAAACCAGCAGTATCAACATCATCTGGGAACTTGTTAGAAATGCAGATTCTTAGACACCCACTTAGTGAATCAGAAACTGTAAGGGTGAAGCTTAGCTATCTGATTCTTAATAAGCTCTCTAGGTGATTCTGATGCCTGGTAAAGTTTGAGAGCCATAAATCTGAATACTGTGCTATGCTAACCCTGGGACATTGAGTGTTTAATCAGTAAGATATATATATCTCAGGTATATCATTTCCAAATTGGAGAAGCACAAGACAGTTGATTGGAGCAAAGGTTCTTCAGCTTTTTTTTTAAAGACAGGTTTACATGTGGGAAATACAGATGGTCCCCAACTTACAATGGTTCCACTTAAGATTTTTTTACTTTTTAGTGGTATGAAAGCCATACACATTCAGTACTTTGAATTTCGAATTTTTATCTTTTCCCAAGCTAAGAGAAATTGATGACCTTGTTGCAATAGAATCCTCATCATCCTGCAATTAATTTTAGTTCAGTGCTTCAAACATTCTTCTGGTCCAGTGTGCTTTCAGCTGTGTATGTTAACAGTGAGTACCCAAACAACCATTCTTTTTTTAAAACTGTTGGTATAGTATTCAGTAAATTACATGAGACATTCAACACTTTGTTATGAAATAGGCTTTGTGTTACATGATTTTGCCCAACTGTAGGCTAATGTAACTGTTCTGAGCATGGCTAAGCTATGATGTTCCGTAGGCTAGATGTATCAAATGCATTTTTGACGTACAATATTTTCAACTTACGATGGGTTCATTAGAACATAGCCCCACTGTAAGTCAAAGAGCATCTGTACTTCCTTGGTTGTAACCTAAAGTTCATTCAGTTGACCAGTCCGCAAATATTTACTGAGGACTTACTGTGCAGGAATTCTTCTGTGCATTGGAGGTACAGCAGTTGGAAAGACCATTATGGAGTTTACATTCTACTGGGGAAGATAGCCAATAAGCAGGTACAATATAATGTCCATAGTGGTAAGTGCTGCAGAGAACAATATAGCAGGGTATAGGATCGAGAGTGTCTGAGTTAGGATTGCTCTTTTAGATGTGATGATCAGAAAAGGCTTTTCTAAAGAGGAAACTTTTTAGAAGAGACCTGGGTGAAATAGGGAATAGGTTATGAGACTATCCAGGGGAAGATGTTTCTAGGCAGAGCATGGATGACACCTTTGTCAGGTTCTCCAACTTGGACTATATAAACCTGGATGCTGGAATAAATAGTTCTTGTCTTTTCCATCTTGGCTGTAGGTCACTGAGGATCACTCTTCCTTTCCCAGGTCAGCTCTATGCTGAAAGTACCATGTGCAGGAAGAGATGGTTTAACTCTTCTTGCAAACATTCTACCTGATGGCTATCCATGAGTTCATCTTCTATGTTTAGGGGCCAGTCATTGAGTCCTAGGTCCTGGGCAAGCAAGGGCACCGACTGTAACTCTATACCTTTCTCTCTCATCTCCCAAAATGAAAGCTTGGCCTAAAACTTAACAGTGTTTTTACTTACTGGATGACATTGAAACTACTCTCATTTATGTATGTAGTTAAGTAAATCACTCACAAACTTTTGCACTTTACTAGTAACAGCAACACATTACTTATGACCTCACCTTGTGAGTATTCTGGGCACAGCACCGTGTCAAGACAAGGTAGCAAGCCCTGGGTTAAAAAGTACCACGAGGGAGGTCAAGGTGACAGATTCAATCCCTATTTGTGGCAGTCATTATTCCCCCAGAGACTCACAACCCTCCCTGAAGTGGATTTTTTTTTTTTTTTTAAGTAAGCGCCATTAGTTATAGGGAGCGTGGGACATGGAAATACAAACCAAAGGAAAAACATGCCAAGTAAATGCACTGTTGACAGCAGAGGAAGATGGAAATTAAACAATCAGTTTGTTGTAAGGTATGGTAGAGGCTGAGATAGAGAAATTCATAGACTTTTTAGTCAATTCATAGACTTTTTTTTTTGAATGAAAACATTCAGTGGAAGTACTAGTCAACAGTGGTTTATGATCCTGAAGAATCGCCAAAGGGTTTTCCCCTTCATCCTGTTGGAAATGCACGGGGAGTTCATAGGAATCTCACTGAGCAGCAGGGGTGGTTGTACAGCCAGGCGTTTACCTGTCTCGGAAGGTGAACAGAAGAACATCCATCGTCCATGTGATTCATTGTGTTACCAAAAGCATAAAGACAGCCGTAAGTGCAGTGTCATAATTCCCACAGGTATTTCTAATGATTTCCAGAAAAAGAGTAAAAAAGGAGTCACAATGTACTCTCTTCCCACTTGAGACAGAAAGGGCATTCTCACCAAGATCTGGGCCTGTTTTACTTTCTTCTCTTTCTCTTTTTCATTCATCTGCTTTCCCTCTTACTGCTTTCCTTCCTTTGCCTTTTGTTTCTCTGGTTATCACTGTCTCCCTGATCCTCTCTCCCTTTGATACAATATGAAGTTTGAAACCTCCAGCAGTCGTTTTCTTCGGAGAAAGCATATAACCTCCACACTGGAATGTCTTTGGAGCTGTGTGAATAAATGTGTTGAGAAGGAATAGATGGTTCCCAGGTAATTCTTGCAGACAGAACTGCAATCCAATTCTGGATCTGCAGTCAAACCATCTGCAGAGATAAACATCAGAAGCAAATTTGTATTTATAGGGGAAACTGTCCTTCGCCCTCAACCCAACACTGAATTTGAATATTTTCCAAGTTTTATTATATGTAGAATTGGTTTTTAATGCTTTCAGGTGTGTGTAGGTGATAAATGTAGTTACATTCTTGCATCCATTGGTGACTCAATTTTCTAAAAAGTCATTTTGCATATAGGATAAAAAGAATAACGATGGGGGAATGAAATGGTTTCTGTCATGAAAATGTATAAAATAATCTGGCAAGACTCAAAGTTTGAGAGAGATTTCAGGGCAAGCAAAAGAATCTATCAAAAATATTTTAAATACTCTCTCCAGTTTTTCTAAATCTTGATCATAAGAACATTATGTTTTTCGTTCTTAAATGATTTTCCTTGTTTATGGGGCTCTGGGAGCCAGGGATGCAAGACTGTTCATTCTGGTTTATCTTCAGATGAATTCCAGCCAAGGGGTTCAGGTAGAAGGCTCCGGAAGTGTTGAGAGAAAGCAGCGGCGTGGAAATCTCTTATTGTACAAGCAAGTGGCTTTTTCATAGACACATTTTTCGTAGAATATTTCAATTCTTCCCCACTCCACCTTGCACTCTTGTGGGATTTCAGAAATTCCTGCTCTCACCGTCTACGTAGACCTGGTGTAGTTCGTGCTGGTGCCAAATCGGACACAAGGGGGCACCGAAGTGCCACAAATTTTGCCCTGAGACCTTTCTACACATGCAAATTCCAACAACCGAGAAGGCCAGGAGACTCTGGCCCTAAGGAGCATTCTTCTCCCCAGGCTTACTTGGCAGAGACATTGTCATGGTGGTTGGAATCATAAAACGTTGCCCACAGTCTGTGCTTGCCCACGTGTCCATCTTGGAGCCAGTTTGAAAGTACTCCCATCACGGTAGTTGAAGCACCGTATTACACATCTTCCTTTTAAAATGCTGTTTCTTTAACTAATTCAACATTGCATCATGTTGTTTTTAGAGAAAGTGCTACAAAAATCCATTTGAGAGGATACTCTCTCAATTTTAAAAAATGATAGCACTCTTTCTAACAATACATTTCAAGTATTGATGTCCCGAATATATTCTTAACAAGGAAATTATTATTTTATTTTTACCTGTCTGTTTGCCAAAAGAGACAGTCATTTGTCAATTTATTTCTTGTGCTTTGTCTTTCTTCCTTACCTGAAAAGTGAAGAATTGGCAGGGTTCTTGCCACAACGTGAAGAACCATGGGATAATTTCATGCAGCAACAATGGAGTGATGTGTTAGTTTCTCTCACTTAAAAGAAAATAGGGAATTTGACTATTGATTTCAAATTTTCTCTGTCTGGGCAGAAAAGCTTGCATTTTATTAAATACAGTCAATTTGTGGTGAAATATTCTTTTTATTTTTCAAGATAGATTGCTGATTTACTTAAGAATGGTGGAAAAATAAGTCTGTACCTGCTGCGTGCTGAAGAGTAGTGTTTATTTGCTTTATTGATTTGGTCCATTTTTGTGAGATGTTTTCTATGTATTTTTCATTTGGCTACAAACCTATCCACAAATGGTTGCACTGCATCAGTATTCTGGAGAATAGCTCCAAAGAGAGAGTTTGGAATTTGCAAATAATTCTTTTGTCAGAGAATTCTTTTTTTGGCAGAAGCTCTGTCCCTCAGATATGGATAGACTTGTACCTATAACCCCTGTATCTTCTAGTCATCTTGACTGGTTTAGTTCTCTTATAGTGTGAGAGTATGAAAGAAATAAGTTTGGACTTCCCAGCTAGGACCCTCAGTTCATTGTTAAGTGGGAAGTGTGGTCAATCACGGGTACTGACGTCAATGCAAGGAGTATTAAGCTTTCAAAAATGATCCTTCTAGCCTTGACTTCTTTATTTTGATTCAGAAGATAAAACCAAAATGATGGTACTGCTTCCAATTGAAAAATTATTCATTTATTTTAAAAAAATAGTCTTTTTAAAGACCATTCAGTCACTGTAAGCAAGAAGAATGCCTGATCCATAGTGTTAAGTGGAAAAATATAATGCACATACTACCTGCACTATGTAAAATGTGTGTATGATTATGTATAGGAAGACATTGTGGAATAAATAAGATAGGCTATTTTGTAAAGGTTGGGATGATAGGTGACTTTTAAAAAATTTAATTATGTTAATTTTACAACATTATTTATAGGAAAAAAGAGCATTGGATACTTTTGTAAAATAGTGACTCCTTTGGGTACCAATTATCTCTCCATTTTTTGGCTTTCTGAGTTAAAATCTTTTGAATGTTGTTGTTTTTTTTTAAGTTATATTTGATTCATTTGGAGATAACCATTTCTCCTTTTTTATAGAGGAACTCAGAGTGAGATTTTTAGATCCAAACTGGAAAGATGAAACACAAATTTTGGTGCAATTTATTTATTTAGACAGACAGGATCTCATTGTCACCAGGGTTAGAGTGCAGTGGCATCATTGTAGCTCACTACAACCTTGAACTCTTGAGTTCAACTGATCCTCCTGCCTCAGCCTCCTGAGCAGCTGGGACAACATGTGCATGCCACCATATCTGGCTAACTTTTTTTTTTTTAATTTTTTGTGGAGATGGATCTTGCTATGTTGCTCAGGCTGATCTCAAACTCCTGGCCTCAAGTGATCCTCCCGCCTCAGCCTCCCAAAGTACTGGGATTATAGGCATGTGCCACTGCTACTGGCCCAGCAATTTAAATTATATATAGTATCCTTTTAATTTTGACAAAATAGACTCAGAGTCCATTGACACTTTTGATTTCTTGGCTATTCAGGTGAATCAAATAAATTTGACAAATTCTAAACTATTTCGAAATAGTATATATTTAACTATACTAAAAATAATATAGTTTAAACTATATAATAAACTTTCATTAATGGAATAATCTGTTGCAATGAAATATATTTCTAAAAACCCTTATGTTTACAAGTCAGGATTAAAAAGCTCATATATATCATATACACACACACACATACACACACACACACACATATATGAAGAAAGAAAAAATAGCTCTTTTGGGGGGAGAAAACAGGTTTATGGTACAATTAGTTCATACACATATGAGGTCAGTTAACTCTGTTCAGCTTTTAGTCATGCAAAGAAGGATAGCTAAAGATAGCAAATTCAACCCACTTCATTTCCTATGTGCGCCTAAAGGCACTGATGTTGGATTTTGGCAGAGAAAATAAATTCAAATATAAGAGGATGTAGGCATGTTGATATCCAGACCAGAGAAAGAAGTTAAAGAAGTAACTTTGTTTTGGATAGAGGTGGGTGGGAAGGACGCTCTCTTTGAAGTAATGTTGGGAGCTGAAATGATTTTCTAGGAGCCTTTCCAAATTTAATTATTTTTGTGCACAGTGCTTCAAATTTCAAATAATTCTGGTTATCTAAATTTCAATAAAAGCACATGAGTCCCCCATTTCCTGTGATTTATAACGGCACTTGTTTGGGGGAAGGAAGTTTCGAAGGTGGGATTCATTTTTGTGGTTGTGGTTGTTTTCATTGCACACTTTTCCAGGCAGCGTTTGTGAAAACCACCCAGGAAATTTTGCTTATCATTGGCTCAAAGGTAACATTTAAAGGGGAGCTTTTGAGTGGCAGAGTCAGAAGTGGTGAAAGAAATATATAAGAAAGCAATTTTGGAACAAAAACTTTGCCAATTTGTCAATTCTTATATTACTAAAAAAAGAAAGAAAGAAAAATAAAGATCTGATAATCCTGGATTCCCAGAGCAATACATTTCCACTTCTATCACTGTATTTCATCCTGAAGAGCAATTTGTCCATCTCCATTATGTTTCTTATTTATATTCACATATGAATAGGTATTTCTTTACATTTAGCTGTCTCTTATTATATACTGAAAATATAATATACCTTTCCAGTCTTGCAGCATTGTTGTTGGTTTGGGAAATCTCCACAGTTTAATAAAAATGCAATTGGCATTGGATTTTTTCCCCATTTAATTAAATTGTTTCCTAATGCAGCTTATCATGGGTAGTATTTCCAGGTCATGCTTGCTTCTACTTGTGGCCTCTCTCTTTCAAATAGATTTGTTTTAAAAAAGTGGAAATTGTGAGACATTTTGATTTTTATTTATATTATGTTATAAGCATTTCTTTCAAATTAACTCTTATTTGGATACCTAGAAAGTTATCAGCCAGAGTTTATTTTTTGGAAGCAGATAACTTAGCCTCACTTCTGTCTTTTTTTCTTGTTTTATAAGGTTTTTTTTCTTTAATAAGAATTGTCATTTATGGAAGAATACTGAGCCTTCCTTTCCCAAATATGCAGATGAAAAGGAAAAACGAATGATTGAACTTTTCACTTTCATCCAGATGTCTTGGCATTCTGCCAGCTTAGTCTGAGTGTATGTATGTCAGCGTGTGTTCATGTGTTGTAACCCTCCAGTCCCAGGTAGAAATCGGTGGGGTCAATTCCGGGATGGTTATTGGATCTGGCAGCATTAAGGTCAGTGGGTGTGTATTGCTTCAGCCGATCTCCCAGATACTTAGTTGTCCGTGCAGGTCCAGGTGTGTCGGGTTGGGATGCAGAACTATAATGTGGACAAGGCACCTGCCCACAAATTCCAATGACAAACAAAAGAAATGGCTGCTCTTCAGGAACTGCATTTGTGGTCTCATAGCAGGTCTGGCATTATTCAAACTCCGTGGTAAAGAGACAGTGTGTGTCGTTTCACTGTTATTTTTCACATCTCCTTGGAAGAACTCTGTTGTGTAGTATTCCTGGAAACATGCTCTATGACTGCCACAGTGACAGCCTTTAAGTGGTGAGGAAAAGAGATCCTCACACATAGGAGTTAAAAAAGCAAAGGTGACTTGGGACCATGGTATAAACGTGTTATTAAAATTCATTTATTATAGGGTGAGCCATATCTAATTCCGAAATTGATTTTATCAACCAGAATCAGCAGTATCTTTCTGTCTGCAGTTCACCGTCACACGGACACGTTCTCTTTTAAATACATTTTTCTTGTAAAACTGGAAATATTATCTGAAGTCTGTTTGTGAGTGACATACTCAAATCCCATCTGCTGGTCCACCTTTCCAACATCCCAGTGTCCTCCTTGTCTCCCATCTTTACTGTCCAGGCCCTCCACAGAACATTATCGTCCCAGCAGACCTTTATCCCAGGACTGCTGATCACAGCCCAAGAGCTGTCACCCTATTTGCATTCTGTGGATGCATCATTATTCACAACATTTGATGTCCATAAAAACACATTAAAACTATTTCCTTGAGCAAAAATAATCAGCTCTCTGCTGTACATATCATTTGTATACTCAAATTGTAAAATGTAAATTGATATATAAGAAAATGGCCCATTAACTTTTTCATTAATGACAATAATACATTTTGTATACCAGCAGTAGGAGGATCTTGCCTTCACTTCAGCAACCTGAAGGGTAAATGGGGCCCTCCTTCTTCTTCTGTCCTGATTTCATAAAAATGATGGGTATCGTCAAGCAGAGATTCTTTTATGTATCGAATTTGTCTTAAAATATGGAACCTTTGATTTATTATAAAATTAAAACTACTCTGATATACAGCATGCTTTTTTAAATAAAAATAAAAATAATTATTTACTATTCGATTATGCCCAAGAGGACAAGTTTTCACCATGGAGAATATGTAATTGTCTTTATTAAAATGTTTGTTATATTTCCAGTATGTAATTATATGCGCCTATATTACATTTCAAATCTTACCAAAATCTTAAAATGCTGAAAAAGAGTGTCTTCCGTGGCCAGATAGCTATCATGAAATGCAAATCTATAATCAATTTGAAAATACTGAATATAACTTTTTGTTATGAGATATGGACATTTTTATTAAATTTCATTGGGATTTACTTTGATTACTTTTTGTTAGAATTTAGTGCAGGCTTTTTATACAAGAGAATATTGAATTAATCATCTGTCTTTTTTCAGGTATTAATAATAGTCATATTCTTCCAGGGCACAGGATTTAACTCCTATAGTGCCTACATGACCAGTTGTCAAGCCATAGTATTTGATTAAAACATAGATTAATAATTTGTCCATCACTGATACATTATGCACTAAGAGATAAAGAGCATCTGATATTAACTGAGAAATAAAATCTGCCTTCAGTAAATTGCGTAGAAAAATTACACAGTACATTTAAATTACCATTTGCTTAGCAACATGCCCTTGTAGCCATTCCAGTGGGGCTATAAAATGATCGATTTACTTTAATTTTCTACTGAATCCTGAAAAAAAAAGGCTATCAGTAACCTATCCCTTCATCATAGCATGCTGATTCACTCTGTGTATTAAATTTACTGGCAAGGAGCAAGACGTTAACAAAAAGTAACAGATAATGTGAACATTTCATGCATAATCTGTAATATGAGATATGTATTAATAGGGAAATTATGATGCATTCAATTATTCTGAAATGCCTTCCAGAGATGTTTTGATTTGGCTGCGCTCGGATAGTAGCAGCACAGCGGGGAGCATCTCAAGTGATGAATAACCTAATCTCCTAATCTCAAAATGGGCACTATTCACAGCTAGCCTGGGAGAGGTTGGTGGAAGAAAGCACACTTCACAGACACGGCCACTAAGATAAATCCAACAAAAACAACACCCCAAACAACAACAACAAAATAACCAGCATCCCAGCCTGCCACCGACCACCCATCCTTTTAAAAAATCAAGAAATGAAATGCACATCTCTAAGGAATCTATTTCGTCCCCTGTGATCACACAGATCTAGATTCTAATCTGAGAGGCACCTTTCCACTCTTCTCTGCAAAACTTAACAAGACAAAAGGCTATAAAAATGATTGCACTTGCCTTACTGCTGTTAGGACTCCAGTATTTATGAGACATTATGTATGCACAAGAACCCTTACTAATTTGTCACGTTTCATGCACACCTGGAATAATCTTCCCCACGTATATGTTTTGCTTTTTTTCCCTTTTCCTCAATTTCCGAAGAAAGCCTACCACAATAGGAAACTGTTCATTTTGTATCATAAGCCCCATGTTCTATAAAGCTGCTTGGATGTAATTAAGTGGCTACGTTTACTTCTTCATGTGGGGAACAACGGTCTGGCTCCTTGGAGAGGTCAAGCAGGATTTATTTTATTGTGTACGAAGTCAGAGCAGTGGAGGAGGTTGTCAAGATAGTAGCTGGTCATTCCTTTGCCGTTTATGTGTCCTCTCTGTGTAAGAGCAGGGCTATGTATTTTTAACCCCTCTGATTTACTTTCCTTCTTTCGTGGGATCATTGCTACAAACTATTAGGTAATACTCTGTTCTAAGGAAAATAAGTTCTGAGGAAAATATGCTGTGCATGTATGCCTTCCCCCGCCCTCAAATTACTTGATTGCAGCAGGCTCACTTTTTTGATTAATGCAATTTTGCATAAGGTAATATTACACGAGTGTATTACTTTTCAGTAATTATTCAATGGAGTTAATATGGCAGACTTCTTGAAGAAAAATTAGAACCGTGGCGTCTCATTTCTCTAAATCCCCAGCACTGTTCAGTAGGGTAACAATAATAATTATGTATAAATAAATAAATTTCTTTTATCAATGTTCACTTGGGCTAGAAATAACGGGCAGCCTCATCCCCAATCAGAACACTAACGGCTGTACTTTTTAATTAGCAGTGTTCCGAGGGGCAGAAATGATTTTTATGTGCAGTTTTGTTATGCTGCGGTTTGGGAGAGTGACACAGTGATTTGTTATAACAAGGATCTTTGCAGTTTAATCATCGTGTGAAATTATGTGTGCTATTTTGCTTTTGCTTTCCCTTGCACCTTTGGATTTGAGCCACTCCAAAACGGAGGACAGGAAAGGCTCGTGGACTCCTTTTCCTAAAGCAATTTTCTCTCCTCTAGGTCTGATTTCACGTGAGCATCATTTTAAACTCCAGCAAGATGTGGTTCTATTTAACTAGCCCTTGCTTACAGAGGTCCCATGCCTACTATTATATTTCCTTACCATGATACATACTTTACAGTGCATTTTTCTCACTAATCATGGTTTAACAAACAAGGAAGGAGAGGGCCCCGTTTTATGAAACTTTCTGATGAGTGATGTTCGGTTTATTTCAGTCTTTAGTATACTAGAATGTACAATTGCTCTGAAGATAAATAAAAGATTCAGCCGGTGCCACTGGAGAGCAGAGCAGCATGTCTTTGGCATTGCTTGAGACTTATCTGATTTGGATTTGTATACCTCATGGGGAATGGCAAAATATTGGAACAGACGGCTTGATATTTCCGAAGAATATAGTGGGCTTTATTAGCACCAGTTTCGCTCCCTGACTGACGGCTTTTTCAAATTTTTTATCTTATTAATCCGTGCTACTGTATGTAAATGTTATTCCTCTCTGCATAAGGGAGGCAACCAGCGATTTGTAATAAATGCTTATGAGTGCCTGAGGCTGCACTTAAACTTTAAAACATCTATTATTAAGTTGCAAAAAAACACTGTAATGGCCAATAGTGACCTCATAGGAATTTTAAACTGTGGTCTGCTCTTCTGCATTAAAAACAAAAAAATTGCCTCAAGTTAGAATTATGAGCAATGCTATTTTAACAGCTGCATTTTGATTATTAAAGTGTGTTTTACAACTGAATTACAATGGTTTTATAGACTCTAGGTATAAGATTTAAAAAGGTCATTAAACATAGTCGGGCTTTGTCACAGTAGGTGTCATTGTATACAATGGACACTACACAATCTATTTTATGTCATTGCACTCACGATTTAAAATAGCATGCAGGAACATTTAGTTTGTTTAACCATGTAGATTACTATAGACCTCTCAAGGATTTTGACAGTTTGCAGTCTGAGATGACTACTTTCATTATTATTTTATTAATTTGACAAGAAGCCCTACAGATTTTCTGTGTATCACTGATCCATTTGTCCCAGAAATAATTAAAAATGCCAGCCTGGAGCAACAGACAACAGATACACTTCTGGCAAATCAATGTTCAAAAATGCATTGCTTGTACTGTAGCCAACTCTTTAGTCCTGAAACATTTCTGCATTTTCTCCATCTGATCATATATGGGCTCGTTGACAATAGGTATTGACCCATGGTGTAGGTTTTCCAAATGTCGGACCTTTAAATTGATTTGTCCATTATGTCACACGCTGGATACCATATGTAATGTTTATATCTCTTGCTACACAAATACAGGGTAAAGTTGCTGAAATTTCCCAGGGCTGCCTCTGCTGTATACAGCTCAGCAAGGCGGTAAATGTAAACTTCGGTTTGCCTTGCCTGTGCCCTGCCTGCTAGCTGCTTATATGTAAATCTTTAATTTTCTTTTCATTAATTTGGCGTGGTGCTATGCCTGTGACTAGCTGTAGTCTGTGCTGTCCGTGGAACCGATTTCTGGGTGCCTGATTGTTGATGAGGACACAGGGATGGAGGTGTGATAAGGAGTATAGAACCCTCAAAATATTTGACAAAATGTCACAAAGGATTGTATTTGCATGTAGTACCCTGGGTAGGACATAATGATTAGTGTGCAGTGCGTCGCTGGCACTGCGTATCCGAGCTCATCCAGATAACATGTCTGCTGCACAGCTTTGAATATTGTATATGTACTTTGAACATATCTATGACTAGCTAAGCTGTCATTCTGTTGAAAAATGTAGCTGCACGAATGACAATACTGGTTTAATTTTTTTTAAAAAGAGGACATCTTCTAAATAATTATTATCATGCTAATAACATTTGTATTCTTTTGTGTATAATTAAGATCTGCCTGTCTAAGCATGAAATAGGGTTGAAATCGTGAATGAGTATGCTATCCTTAACCTATTTAGTAAATCAGTGTTAATTTGGCTTTCTTTAGGTTAAATCATAACAATAGACTGCTGTATACAAAAATCCATACTTCCTGGTTGTAAACAATCTTGAAAATATTTAATACTTAACAAAGCTTCTCACAAAATTAAAGAAGCCCCTCTTAAGAACGTTGTGTTGAATCAAAAATAATGATTCAACAATTATATAAATCATTTATTTTACAAAGTTAACATTAACTCTTTATTTCTCAGAGTGATACATACCTTGGAAATTTTATATTTTGACCTCTTTGGCTTTGGCATGTGATTTTTTTTTTCCTTATGTAATTAAAAAAATTAATTTAAGATTCATACTCCACCTACTTCTGAGAGGACTCGAGGCAGCAAACAGGATAAAACACAGTGAAAAATAAGCCATTTAGGGATAAAACATAACAGGTTATGTAATTTAATGATCAAACTGTTTTGAAATACATCATGCCTTTTTGTTCCCTTAAAATAGGAATATCTGTTGTTGGTAGTTTTTTGGTTTTTGGTGCTGTTGTTGTTTTTCCTTCTGTAATTTCATGGCTAATACCTAGGCAGGCAATTATGCTACAAGAAATTATCTTTGTCATTTTGCAAGGGTTATTCTTTATTTTCAAGGTACTTATGGCTTCTATAATCCAGCATATTCGCTCTTCCCCATCCCAACTGTAACCATTTGCATGCTGTGATTTATAAGGTTATTGGAAAACGCCTCCATTTATCAATTATGAGAGAGCACAGCCTGCTCGGGAACAGTTCGAGCAGCATCCTTGGTAAGTAGAGTGTCTGGGGGGAGATGGAGGGAGAAAGAAAAGAGGAGAAAATGGCAACAGGAGGAAAGTGGGAGTGCAAAGAACTCATTGATGTTTCTGCTTTTGTTTTCCTGCTGAGCTCCACTTGCCCTTCCTCCCACAGCTTTCCTGGTGTTGTGCACACAGGCCCCTGCCATTTAATTTTTCCATCCATATTTTTGGTGCTCACACTGTTTTTCTAAGAATCTGTATTTGTTTCTCAGTTGTCAGCAAATATGTTCTGAATGTCTATGCGTTGTGTGTACTGTGCTCGAGGGCCCCATGAGGAACGTAAAGGAAGTGAGGGTGGGACCTACTCTGTCCTGCTATCGTGGGCAGAACAAGCTTATGCAATAGTACCGACTAAAAAATAAATGGAAAAGACAATGTGAGTGAGTGCTAAGTAAATAAGTCATATTTGTAAAATGATTCACACCATAGTGTTTGACGTGTCAGAATTTCTTAATAAATAATAGTCAATGATAGTAAGAATATTAATAATATGTTGATGATGATGATAACACTGATGCCACTAAAGACTTTAGCAGTTGTCACAGAGAAAACGATTAGAATAGAGCAAGTTTTTCTGCCACTTAGACCTCAGCATTTGAACGGATTTTCCACCGTGGAAGCTGCTTTGCTAGAGCCCCACTCTCCCATTTTTCTGACTCTTGTTCTTTCTCCATGGCACTTGTTACATTCTAATCTACTACTTAATTTTCTGTTTACTGGGTATTTTTTGTTTTGTTTTGTTTTGATTTTTTTTGTCTATCTCCCCTCTCTTGAATGTGAGCTTCATGAGGACAGGGATCTTTGTTTTGCTTGCTGATAAATCTCAAGTTCCTTAAGAGTGTACGGCACAGAGTAGGCATTTAATAAACATTTCTTGAATTTCGAATGAAGGACTGATGGCTTGTCCAATTTGCCAGCCTCCTCCGGGTCTGTTTCCTAATCTCATGATTTGAGTGCTCTCATCTTGTTCACACTTAGTGGCTGTGTGGCTGTGATGTCCATGGTGAGCCCACGAGGCAGGGAATGGAGAAGAGAGGAAGATTTCCAGAGGTAGCTATGTGACCTGTGGCATCTGTGTGGCCTGGCCTGCAGTGAGCTTCTAGGAACAGCTAGAAAATCCAGTTATAGCCTACTCATCTGTTTGCATATTGAATCCAGTTCTTCTGAGTAAGCTTTTCATGAGAGACCCACATCCCTGAACCATTTTCTCAAGTGTTCATAGTAGTTAAGTGAAGAGGCTTTGAAATCAGGCAGACCTGGGTTCGAGTCCTTTTCCCCCCACCTCCATGCTGGGTCAATCCTGAGCAAGTTCTTAGCTTCCCTAAGCTCCCCTGTTCTTATTTGTGGGCCTGGGATAATAAAGGTACCTACCTCGTAGGTGGAATTAAATGAAATGCTGTATGAACTCTGCACAATGCTGGGCAAGCAAGCTCCTAAGAAATGTAAGCAATGAAATCATAGCCAAGGATATAATACTATGAATATTAACAAGCGCTATTGGTTTATGATTATTATTGTTATTATTTAATTGAGTAGCAAACCATCATTTTGTGTAAAATGTTATCAAACCTTTTGCAATCTGTGTTACACACTGAGTTCTCTCTTTATTGTCTAATCATGTCATGTTTAAGCTATTTTTCCCTATTTTCTCAGGGATTTATATTATTACTAGGATTTATTTGGAAAAAAACTTAAGTAAATACTTTAGGAAAATATACTGAGATTTAAAACTATGTTATTATTTTAAAATTTAGAAAATATTTATTTTTCCCCAAAATCATGATTATTAATAGAAAAGGGAGTAAAATTATGTGATTTAGATGAAAGACAATGGAGAAAGGAAGGTAAAGGAGGAATAGTTCTATATCATTCACCATCTTGATTTTGTTTTCAATTTCCATACACTTGAATGACTAGACCTGACTTGTTTTTTTTTTAATGTAACCTGATTTTTTCCCTTATCGATATTTCCTTCAAAGTAATTATTTTTTGTTAAATAATGAATTATTTAGAAGGGATTATATCTATGTTTATACATGTATGTCTATATATGGATAGATGTTCAAACTGGGATTTACTTTTCAGAAAGAAATCAAAATGTAAAAAGATAATTAATTTTGAAAAAGAAAAATGATATGGTAAAGTTGCACTAAACACATTCTAAGATTGCAATAATAAAAATGATAATGATACTAGTATAAGATGAAATAGGCATGTCACTATAATAGAATTTAAGTATAGAAATTAAACAGTATACATATTTTATATAATTAAAAGTAGCATTTCAATTTAATGGGGAAAGAATAATTCAAAAAAATTGCATTGGAAATTTAATTATTTGGGGGAAAAGAATTTAGAATTCTGCCTCATACAATATGTGAACATATATTTATGATCAACTAAAAAGTTAAATGTAAAAAATGAATTCATAAAAAATATCTAGATGAAAGAAATGTTACCACTTATAGATCTAAGTATAGGGAAAGTCATTTTATAATAACATAGAAACAAAAAAAGAAGATACAGAGAAAAATAGATTTTGATGGTATGAAAATGAAATATTTATTTGTGCAAAAAACTAAAAGGTAAAAAAAAACACAGGTAAATATTTAGAACATTAATAAATGATAAAGTGTTAATCTTAATATAAAAGAGTTCTTAAAAATCAGTAAGAGAAGAATTTTTCTAGAAATATGTGTCTATGGCATTCTTCCTTTGTCTTTTTGGAAACCTTCAAAAAGCGACATGGAGAAAGGAAAGCAAAAGCCTACATGATATTTTTGGGCAGGACTAGAAGTATACAGACTCTTGAATGTTTGCAAGGGCTGCCAGTAGGAAGTGTGTTTGTACAGGAACCATTTGGGACTATGCGGAGGAGAGAGAACTGGGTTCTCAAATACAAGGTTCTATACCTCCTCATTGTAAAAGTACTTCCTGTAGTCAGGGACATACCCTGAAGGACAACAGCTGGATTCCCTCTGCAAAGAGGGTTCAAAAAAGGGATGAATGGGAAGGTGACAGAGCCCCCATCCCTTAAGAGCTGACCAGTCTCAGGGCGGGCTTCTTGGAGGCAGCAGTGCCATGAAGACTTATGCGCACAAGCCACATTAGCAGTAAGGAACCTGGCTTTGTTGGAGAAGACATTCCTGTGAAAACTAGTTGGCCTAGGACACATCTAACTCCTCCATACTTACAAGAACTTCTTACAAACAGCTCTTCCAGAAGACCTCAACTCATACAGTACTACAGAAACAAATACAAAAATACAAAATCGATACAGCATCCATGCAAAGATAACACTTAGAAAGGAGGAAAAGTGTCATCCTTTATTTACAAAAAAATGTCAACCAGATGAGGCTTCTGGGACAGATGTATTAATAAAATGTGAAAAAATGTGATTCCATTAATTTTAAAAAATCAAAATTCTTTAAAGAAAAACCACAATGCAAAACTGCAAGAATTCAGGTAAGAATTGATAAAGTGACAGAAAGAATTCAAAGTAAGCTGAAAGAACTCAGGACAGAAGTAGAAGAAAAATAATGAAGTACAGTAATGAAAGGGAACGAGGAAGCAGCACAAATCCGAGAGCCTCTGCGGAAGTCACGGACAGTGGCGCGGAGGGTTGAAATAAGACAAGTGAATGGAATGAAATAGAAATTAAAAAAGAGATAAAAAGGATCTGAGCCAATATGCTAGAAATAGAAGACATGAGACGGAGATACACTGTGTGTTAATTTGGGGTCCTTATGGAAGAAAACTCAGTACCAATGAAATAAAACCATCATTTAGAGATAAAATTTGGGAAAATTTTCCTTAAAGGAAAGAATGAGTCTATGGACCAAAGGGGCACCAGTGCCAGGAAAATTGACCCCTCTCAGTCAATACCAATATTAGGGCTTAAGCAGCCAGGCAAAAAAGATTGAGTCCTTTTTAAGGGCTCAAAAATCAGGTTGGCCTCAAATTTCTCCACAGCAATCTTCAATCCCCAAAGATAATACAATTAAATTTACCAGATACTTAAGGGAAGAAAATATGAGTGAAGAATTTTATATCTAGAAAAACTCTCCTTCTATTAATAGTATAAAGACTATAAATCAACCAAGAATAAACATGTCAAGGTGTATTCTTCCAATGAGCTCTTCTAGAGGAAATTACTAGAAAATGAACATTAACAAAACAAGAGATAACTTGGGAAAATACAGCAAAAGGACTGGCAGTGAACATTCCTTATATTTGATAGAACTAAGGTTAAAACTAACATGCAAAGTAGAGTAACAGACAGAATGTAAATGTTATATGCTAGTGAGTCTCAAACTATAGATACATACAAATCACCTAGGGAGCTTGTTAAAATGGAAATTCTGAAAAATTAGGCCTGGGTGAGACCTGAGATTCTGTATTTCTAACACGCTCCCAGCTGATATTGATGCTGCAGGTCTCTGGACCATACTTTGAGTAGCAGGTGTGTCATTGTAAAAATAATACAAAGTTAGGAAGGAAAAGCAAGTGGAAATGAAAAGAAGCATGTGAATTAATGAATATTATCTACTGCTGATAAAACAACTTGTAGAAGTATAACCCTCAGTAATACAAAGGTAAATATTAAGAAATGTGACGTTATTGACCAAAATCAAGTGGGGAACAAGAGAGGATGCTGAAGAGGAGAAGACATGACACTCTTTTCATTGCGTATAGTAGGAAACTACTAAATAGAACCCCTAAAATTAGAAGGCCAAATATGTAAAGATATAACTATAAAGGTAATCATTAAAACAAATTGCAAAACCTGTTTTAAATATTAGAACTATAAACATGCAAAAGAAAATAGACCACACAACAGTAACTACAGGGATATAGAATAATATGACAGAACTGAGACCATATATACCTATGATAGCAATAACATAAATTGTCCAAAATCAATTATTGAAAGACTAATGATTTCAATTTGGCTCACAGAACAAACTCATTCTGTATATCAGGGTTTCTCAACCTCATCATTATTAACATTTTGGGCAGGTGAGTGGGGTATCCTGTACATCATAGGATGTTTAGCAACAGCACTAAATTATTCCTACCAGATGCCAATAACAGCTCCCCCCCACACCCAGTTATGACAACCAAAAATATTTCCAGACTTTGCCACATATCACCCTGGGGTGCCATGGGGGGACAAAATCATCCTTGATTGAGAAGCACTGCTGTATATAAAACATACATGAATCAAAATGATTTGGAAAAATTAAAAGGATAAGCAAATATAAATAGAAAAGATAGAGAGTAACATGGTATTAATATCAAACAAGAAGGAATTCAGGCCAAAGGCATTAAATAAATGAGGATGAAGAGCCCTTGATAATGTTAAAAGATGAAATTTGTAGTGAAATTATAATTTTCTGTGCACCAATACTATAGCATCAACATGTAAAAAGTGGGGCCGGGCGCGGTGGCTCACGCCTGTAATCCTAGCACTCTGGGAGGCCGAGGCGGGCGGATTGTTCTGAGCTCAGGAGTTCGAGACCAGCCTGAGCAAGAGCGAGACCCCGTCTCTACCAAAAATAGAAAGAAATTAAT
>CAUYSK010124432.1:0-17644 GCA_963575035.1 Avahi laniger | reverse complement strand
TTTTTTTTTTTTTTTTGAGACAGAGTCTCACTCTTTTGCCCTGGCTAGAGTGAGTGCCGTGGCATCAGCCTAGCTCACAGCAACCTCAGACTCCTGGGCTCAAGCGATCCTCCTGCCTCAGTCTCCCGAGTAGCTGGGACTACAGGCATGCGCCACCATGCCCGGCTAATTTTTTCTATATATTTTTAGCTGTCCAATTAATTTCTTTCTATTTTTGGTAGAGACGGGGTCTCGCTCTTGGTCAGTCTGGTCTCGAACTCCTGACCTTGAGTGATCCACCCTCCTCGGCCTCCCAGAGTGCTAGGATTACAGGTGTGAGCCACTGCGCCCGGCCTGGGAGAGTTTTTTTAAAAAAAAAAATATCGATGCCTGGGTTCCCTCTCCAGATGGGGATCCTCAGGGGTAGAACCCAGGTGTTGAGATTATTTCAAAGCATTTAGATATTTGTAACGTCTTGGCTTGAGAACTCATGGGGGCTAGGTGAGTGAGGACCCCCAGGGGTGGCTGAGAGTTGGCTGGATCTTGTGGGAGGAGCAGGTGGGGTGAGGCCCTGCGGCCTTGAGGCAGTAACAATGAGAACCCCGAAATTCCCAGTCCCTTTTCCCCTCTATTGTAATCCGTGTTGGAGGAGACCCGAGGAGTCATGCCCTCTGTCTGCCATCCCATGGCTCACGGTCCTCTTGGTCCGAGAAGTCCCCTTTTGAGTGGCTCCTGCTTTTCATGGCACTGGGACCACAAGATCGTCTTTTTCATGATTGAGGTGAAACACCCCCTCATTGGACCCTCTGCAGAATGCAGGGCTGACCTCTGGGCCTGGGAAGGCAAGAAGAGAAAAGGGATTTGGAGACAGGAATGTAAGCCAGAAGCTCACGCTCCCAACTCCTGCAGAGCACGTGGAGGTGTCCGCTAGGGACCTGTGTTCGCCAAGACGTTGATCGTGTCAATTCTGACCCACTCTAAGCCCTTTGGGATGATTTGAATTTGACTGTGCCTCACACAGTGCCAGAGAAACAAAGGCATCTGAATTGTTTGAACCACTGGTCCATACCAGGTAGGTAGAGCCAGAAATAAAACCAACAGAGAACAAGAGTCGTGAGACTCACAGGGTCCCAGGAAAGACTCCCCTCCCAGCAGGCCACGTGGCCCTGGGACTTTGCAGACAGATGGGTTGAACAAAGTGAGTACAGACTTACGTTCCAGCCCTGGGATTACAACTCAGTGTCTCCTGGTGTTATGAAAAGTTTGTAAGTGACTCGAGCCCATTGTCAACCCAGAGATCGTGTCTTCCAGGTATGTCTGGCCTGTTTGTACAAAACACATGTTCCAACAGGAATGCTGGCTTAACCCAGTCACGGGCAGCCACCAAGGCGCCTCCACGACTTCCTGCCCCTGGTTTACTGGTTGGATTTATAAAGCCTCGTACGTCCTTCTCCAGGATCACATGCGATCAACATCTGACATTAAGCACTGACACTTCCTAGCCACACCTGATTCTGGGAAAGGCCAGATGAGAAAGGCATGTCTCGCACACACGATGCCTCTGTTTATGTTCCATGTCCAGTGTGTTAGTTTCCTGGGCCTGCCCTAACAAAGCACCACATACTGGTGAGTTAAAACAGCAGAAAGATATTGTCTCACAATTCTAGAAGCTAGAAGTCTGAAATCAATTATCACTGGGCCAAAACCAAGTGTCAGCAGGGCCACACTCTCTCTGGAGTTTCCAGTAGACAATCTGTTCTTACCTCTTCCAGTTATTACGGGCTGCCAGCATTCCTTGACTTATGGCCACATCATTCCGGTCTCTGCCTCCATCTTCATATCACTCTCTCTTCTGTTCTGTTTGTGTGTGTGTGTGTGTGTGTGTGTGTGTGTGTGTGTGTGTGTGTGAAACCTCCCTCGCTCCCTCTCTTAAGGATAAATGAAATTGTATTTAGGGCCCAGCTATTCCAGAATAATCTCCCCATCTCAGGATCCTCAATGTAACCTTATCTACAAAGACCCTTTTCCCAAATAATGTAACATTTACAGGTTTCAGAGATCAGGGCCTGCTATCTTTGGAAGCCGTTATTCCATCTACTGCACTGGTCAAGTGACATCAGCTTGGCTGTAATCAGCTGTCCGTCAGTCACGGAAACTTACCCCCTGTGTGGTCTCTGGTCACAGCCTTCCATTGTGGGTTTGGCCTCTGTGCTCCTAAGGGTGTAGTGCCACCTCTGACTGCCAACAATACTCAACTTGATGAACTTGGTGGCCCCTCAAACTCTAGTTGTCTGCCCAGGCATCTGGAGAAAAATGTTTCCGACACTTGTTATCAGAGGGCAGTATGGATTGAGGAATAGGATGGTGGGTTCTAGAACTCGGCCTGGGAACAAATGCTGTGGGTCCCCAGGGAAGTAAGGAAGACTCATTCATCAAATACCAATCTTGCCGGCTGTGTCATTCTATGGTAAGGGAGTCCTTGAATCCTCGGTGTCCTCAGGGGGACTCTGTATAGTGGAAGGACAATTTTCTAGGCCACAGGATAACTTTTAAAGGGGCCTAACTGGGCTGGACAATCTGTTGCCATAAGTCCTAAACCTGTCCCCTGAATGGTGGTGGGAACAGAGGGAAGAAGGGAACAGGGAACAGAGGGGGAAAACATGAGCTTGGCCTCCAGTTTTGGATACTGCCAGAAAAGAAAGCCAAATCACAAGAGGGCAGGGATGCAAACTCCTGCTGGAGGACCCCCATCTGTTTGGTGCTTTTCATTGACAATGGGCCTGAGGTGCAATTAGTCGATGTGAAGGGATCTTTCAGGGCAGCCACAAAAGTGGGTTGCTAATTTTAGAAACTTCTCTGTGAGTACCCTGCATACAGTCAGCCCCATTAAATATTTGTTCATGCGTTGGTGTTTCCACTTTGGTGAGAAGGACTTCAGCCACACAAAGCCTTTTTTAGCTTTCTGTAGGTGGTGGATTCTTGTTATTCTGTCCTGGCGTTTGCTGAACTAAGAATTCTTTAATTCTGATTTGGGCAGTTTCACATTGTATTTGCATTAACACTGAACTCTTTGGAACCAACACTGCCAACATTGTAGATAAAGAGTTTTTTCGAGAGGTTTTAAGAACATCAGCTCTATTCATTTGTGGTGTTTAAGTCCATTCTGAATCCATCAAATAATTCAAATAAATGACTCAATGCTTTCCTTCTTTACTAATCTTTTTACTTGTTTATTTTCTCAACCCTCTAAGTCTTTCTGCATTTTCTCGTATCCAGCCCTTGACACGTGTACACACACAAACACGGAGTACGTGCTGTCCGAAGTCATTTGGTGCCAGCTGCAGTATGACTAATAGGCAATTACAGTTTCCTCTTGAGAGTCAATGGAATATTGAATATTAAGAGTCCTCTGATTGGGTGCAAGTGTTTGAGTGATGATTTTAACTATGTTCGAACTGAAAAAACATTGACTTACTATAATCCTTCCAGAACAAAACCAAACCAGAGACTCTCCTGGCTGTGACAGGGAGTGGGAAGGGTCAAATTCTAGGCCTGGCTCTGACACTGGTTTCCTATATGACTTCTCTGCCCAGGGACTTGCCCCAGGCTGTTCACCTGCCTGGAGCCCTGAGCTCACCTTCCAGCCAGACTATTCTCCCCCAGGCATCAGGCCCAACTGCAAGGCCATTCCTTAGGGATGCCTTTCCCAGCGCTGAGTCTGATTTAGATTCCCTGTTACCTTCCCCCAGGCCCTGATCACCCATCGCACCATTCATCTATTCATTTACTTGAGCACCTAATACATGCCAGGCCACGGGCTAGGTGCTGGGCATGCAGTGTGAAAAGAACGCCTGCTCTCATGGAGCTTACGGCAAGCAGAAGGGAGGGGCTTGGGGGACAGACGTACAACTTCGCATGCGATAAAGAGAGAGTTCAACTATGGAAAGTGCACCAAAGAGAAAGAACAGGGACATGAGAAAGTTCACCAAGGGACGTAATCAGGATTGCTCTCAGACTTCAGGCCCCAGCTGAAGCGATGAGAGCCTGTGACCGTGTCTGCCCAGGTACCTGCTCCGGGGCTCTGGCTCTGAACCTTTACTGAACACAATGTGCTGGGGCCTGCTATTGCCCGGCTGTGATGTGGCTCTTCCTCCAAACCCTGCACCTTGCCGAGCCCGTGGTGGGCATGGGCCTTGGCCTGTGGAGGGTGGTCTGACTTTGGAGTAGAATTGGCCACTTCCGGGAATTTGAGAGAGTCCTTAACAGGGCTCAGTATAAGGTGCAGCAGAGTAATTCCTGAGTGCAGGCCGTGACGGTACTCAAGGGATCAACTATGAAGCAGGACCAGGACTCCAAGAAAAGGAAAGGGTCTGGTGTGAGCGTAAACGGTGGTGGGTTCCTAGTTTCTCTTTCAATGAACATTAAAACGATGGTGCCCAGTGGCCATATCTGTGCTATAGACTGTCCCCCTGACACAACAAATGGCACTGCAGCTCATAGAGCCAGAGTAAGGGATTCTGGCTGCCTACATCAGGCAAGAGGCCTCGGTCCTCAGGCTACAGTCTATGAAGCCAGAGGGGAGCACCCATCCCAAGTAGACCTATCAGAAGGTTCTCTGGGGTTTTCCAAATTGGAGTTAAGGAAAGGATCCAACACCTGGGTCCCAGCCATGTGAAGGAAGCCAGTGAGACAGCAGGAAAGAACCAAGTTGCAGTGAAGAAAGAAGCACAGATAGAATTGAGAGCAAGAGCAAGAGAGAGAGATTGACTGATTTTTCCTGGTGTCATTGAAATCTTTGCTTCTAGTTGTTTCTGAGGCCCAGAAAGACCTTCTATCCTTAACATGACCTAGTTGTTCACTCCTTAAACAAACAACCTCCCATTCTCTAAACCGCATTGAGTGCCGTTGTTACTGTATTTCCCAGAGTGTCCAGGAGCATAGATCATCTGCTACAGGCCAAGGACAGGGCCAGGACCACACTCAGCTCCAGGCAATTGCACCGAAGCCTCAGTGACACAAGTAAGCAGAGTTTCTCATGCTTCAACAATTATTATTTCAGAGAAATTATTTGAAGATATTATTTTGAAGAAACTAATACCTCACAGATAGCCAATGTTGACTTGTTATTATAATGTTAATTCAACATAATTTAGCAAATATTTCTGTAGCATCCATTAAGCATCTAGAACATAATGGTTAAGTCTAGAAACTAGAGAGAAAGCAATGACCAAAAAAGTCAAAAATCTCTATTCCCTATTCTAAGCCAGTTAGTTTTCTAGGGCTGCCATATTAAGCATCACAGATTATGTGGCTTAAACAACGGAAATTTATTGCTTCAGAAGTTAGAAGTCCGAGATCAAAGTGTCAGCAGGGTTGGTTCCTTCTGGGGCCGTGAGGGAAGGACCTGCCCCAGGCCTCTCTCTGGGGCTTGTAGATGGGGGTCTTGTCCTTCCACCTTCTTGTCATCTTCCCTCTATGTGTGTCTGTGTCCACAACTTTTATTCTCATAAGAACACCAGTCATATTGGATAAGGGCCCATCCTAAGGGTCTCATTTTACTTTAATTACCTCTTCAAGACCCTGTCTCCAGCTATGGTCACATTCTGAGGTGCACGTGGATTTTTGAGAGGACACAGTTCAGCCTACAGCAACCTTTATTATTTTAAGCGACTGAGATTTGGGTGTCATCTCTTACCACATAATAACCCAGATTATCTTAATATGAAGAAATCATCGTCAAACAACAGCTTCTGTGAGTGGTCTGTGCATATTTATGACCCTATGAAAAACCACACCAGGGACTTTATTTTAAAAAGTAACGTGTGTCACAGCCATGAATAAATTAGCCCACAGCAGTATTCTTAGAGCTGGAACATCATTATTTTTTTCTGGTTTAGGAAGCTGAGGCCAGAGAAAATGAAATGTCTCTTTCTGGGCAGGCAGGAAGGCCACGGTCCCAGGATGACATCCAGTGAGTGCGCGCTGGCGCCTTCCTGCCTCCTGGGGACCCAAGATGGCCGCGCCCATAGCCTGAGCAGGCTTCCTCCCCGCCCCGGCTTCTCCATGGTGCCAGGCCGGTCAGGGACTCCCTGACTGTTAGGAACTCCGGATACCTCTCGCTCCCTGAGGTGTTATCCTCCGACTGGTGACTGATTAATTTCCCTAATCACCCGTTCAAGTTGTCCCACTGCCTGTCAGCCTCACTTCCTATTTCTCATGGTTCTGAGGCGGCCAGAAAGCTCACAGGTAGGTGATTTACTTTTTCTCCTGGGCAGGTCCTTCAGACTCTGAGAACGGTTCCCTGGGGAAGGAAAATACCCTCTGTGTTAGTTTCTGTGGCTGCTGTAACAAATTAGCACACACTTGGTGACTTAAAACAAAAGAAATTTATTCCCTCACAGTTCTGGAGGCCAGAAGTCCTAAATCAAGATGTCAGCAGGACCCTGCACCCTCTGGGTGCTCTAGGGGAAAATCCTTCCATGCCTCTTCCAGCTTCTGGCAGCTGGTTCCTGGCGTGTCCTGGCTTTCTGGGCCATGTCACCCTAAACTCTGCCGCCATCTTTGTACAGCTCCTCCTCTCTGTGTCTCAAACTTTTATAAGGACACTTGTCATCAGATTTACCACCCACCTGGATAATCGGGGATGATCTTATCTCAGGATCCTTAATTTATATCTGCAAAGACCCTTTCGCCAAATAAGGTTACAGACACAGCTTGCAGGGATTAGGATGTGAAGATACACTCTCTGTGTGTAGCTTCCTGGAAACTTCTTCCCAAGACAGTTGTGGGATATAAATGAAGTCTGTGCTTGACCTGTTTGCCCCCTTCTTCACAGTTAGTCTCCTCTTAGCCTCTGTGTGCCTTCTACACTCACAACCCTCAGTACTTTCGGGAACACTTCGCTTCTGATACCAGGTGGGGAGGCAGGGTTTCCCACACCAAGCAATTCTCCAATTCTCTGCAAACACCAACTGGGTGTCCCACAATTCAGCTCTGACACTATCCACCTGAAATGAGTGCAGACCCCACAGATTAAGGGCTCAGACGCACAAAACAGCCCCCTCTTCAGACGTCAATGCCAGGTACAGGCTGTCACCTGTGCTTCTGACTCACTGGCTACAAATCGGAGTTCTCACAACCCCCTCTTCAGCTTTGATGACTTGCTAGAGTGGCTCACAGAACTCGGGAAACACTTTACTTACTAGATTACTGGTTTATTATAAAAGGATGCAGCTCAACTCAGGAACAGCCAGATGGAAGAGCTCATAGGGCAAAGTGTCCAGGAGAAAAGGCACAATACATCCCTGCCCTCCCTGTGTGCTCCCCTTTCTAGCACCTCCACACGGTCAGCAACCTGGAAGCTCCCCAAACTCCACAGTGCAGGGATTTTTATGGAGGCTTCCTCACGTGGGCATGACCCATTATTAACCCAGTCTCCAGGCCTTCACTCCCTGGGGGCGCAGAGCTGAAAGTTCCAAGCTTCTAATCATGGCTTAGTCTTTCTGGTGACTAGCTTTCAGCCAGGAGCCACCAAGAGTCACCTCATTAGAACAAAAGATGCTCCAGTCCCCCAGGAAATCACAAGGAATTAGGAGCCCTGAGTCAGGTTGCATGTGTGTGTGTGTGTGTGTGTGTGTGTGTGTGTAAAACAGAATTAGTACTCACAATAACCTCAACCAGGTAGATTGCTGAAACCAGGAAAACGAAACCGAAGGAGGATAATAGCTATCCTAAAAAGCTATCAGTTTTTTAATGCTTACAACAAGCTAGGCACGGTGCTAGTTTCTTATAAATGTCCCTATTTGATTTCCAAAGTTGGCTATACACGTTCAGGATGGAAAAAACTTGTTTGAAGGTGGTTCTCATGAAAAAAATCTAAAGATTTTAGTCGACTGCGAGCTCAGTAAATGAGTGACATCATCGATATGTGTGGCTGCACAGAGGAGACACAAATGTAGGTGGTTTTCATGAAACTGTACTGCCCAGATCCAGGGTGGTAAATAAACCTCATTTAGCTAGAGGCTCCCTCTTGCACCTCATTAACTGAGCTCAGCGAGGGACACAAGATAAAGGAAGTACCTTCCAATGCCACAGTTTCTTGTTTGTGGACATAATAACTTCATTGAACCCTGGCCGGCTTCCTGCTCCTTGGAGATGCCTTGAACATTCTGGGAGGAAAGCTTCAATCTCCCCTTTGGCATTCTCTTTATCCACACACCACACCCCTGGAGCAGCCACCTCTGGGCTTCACACCTTAACCCTGACTCCCTCCTGGGGCATCTCAAAGTCCTCCTCCCCACTGGAAGGGCTCAGCCCCCAAAGTTACCATCTTTGCATTCCTTCAGGAGCCAGCTGCACTCATTCTTGCCTTGACCGTCCCTCTAGGATGTGGACCAATGAAGACGGGCGAAGTGGAGGGAGAAGTGAAGCCTTCAGGTGAGCAGTCCAAGGGAGGCAATCAGATGGGATGAGGGGTGGCCACCAGGCCAGTGGGGACAGCTGGTGGAAAAAGACAGCTTAGAGAAGACTTGGGAGTCCCAAGAGCTAAACTCAAACAATGATATTAGAACTACCATCTATTGGATAAATAATTCTAAGCTCTCACTTCCCGTTTCATCTATATAATGCTTATTTAACTTAAGTTTCACGAGCCTCTTGTAAAAATTCAGTGCCCCTCTTTAAAGATAAGCAAGTCAAGGCAAGGCAATGAGAGCTTAAGCAACCTGTTCGAGGTCCAGTGGCTGAGTGAAAGGCAGGGCCAGCATTCCTCCCGAATGGTCTAATGCCACTCTCTCTCTCCACCATCAAGAGGGAGAAAGCAAAGAGATTTATTATGTTTTAACACCAAAAGATAAATGCAGGAACGTTGGGCCAACATTCCAGGGAGGCAGATTGTTGGCCCAGCCTAGGAAAGAATTCTGTAACAGTTAAAGCTGCCTGGTAACGCGTGGGCGGCCTGTGGCGCCCTGAGTCTCCCATCACCGTGCGTCCAAGCAGAAGTCGGCCGACCATCTGCCACTGAATATATTAAGGACTTCCGCCGTGGAATGAAGAAGGTTGAGCCAGGAGAACTTGGTGAGAGGATGTATGTGCTTTGTTCACTGAAGCCCTAATGGATTCTAGGTAGTTCTCTAAAAGCCTGGCATTTTAGGATTCCCAAAACCTGGTAAACTGCTTTGCAATATTAAATCCACAGCAGTCGATATCTTCTGGGTCTTATCAGAGAAAAGCAGTATTTGCCCATGTTCAAACACTGGGCTGCTTCTCATATTCCATTCTCTGTCTTGTTTAGAATCAATTTTACACTCAACGTTTTCTTTTCCTTTACACAGTGAAGCGCAGTGATGCACTTATACTCTCATTAGGGCATTCCTGAGACGTGAATAAGGCCTGAATTCACCGCTCTTCGTGAGTGATGCCAAGTGTGCCAAACAGCAATTCACACTTTATTTTATGACAAATGTTTGGTTTTTTAGGCTGCGTGTTCTGAGACTCTGGTATAAGAACTCCTGGCATCCTCTGATGCATTATGGTTCACTGCTTTGCACGGTGTTTAATGTCTTTATTCTGAAGGCCTAAGAACACTGACGCAGCAAAAGGGTAATCCGAATTCATTAATAATAGTGATGACAACAACCACTGATACTTGCCCAGTACTTCCTATGCACCGGGTCCCATTGTGAGCACTTTAAATACAATGCTTTTAAGCTTCACGACAACCCTATGAAGTAAGTGCTATTCTAATTATCCCCATTCTACAGGTGAAGAAGTAGAGGCATGGGGAAGTTAACTAGTTGCAAGGAGCGGAGCCAGGATTCCAGGCAATTGGTTCCATTGCCCCCATCCTTAAGCCACACTATCCTGCCTGGGGTGATGGCCGAGGGACCTGGGTGAGTGACCCACTTCCCTGGGCTTCGGCTTCCTTGTCTGTGACATGAAGAACAGATCAGGTGCTCTGGGGCCGCTCCAGCTCTGATGCTCAGGAGGCAGCTTTGCAAGGTGGTGACAGTGTACACATGTGGCTCTGTGTATAGACCCATCAGCCACCCCGAGAACCTGAAATTCACCTAACAGGAGAGGGTCCTTGGTCTGTTTTCTGAGCTCTCTTTGCATAAAAATGACCTCATTTGATTCAGAAATCCATTCCCCGGTGTGGCTGTCTCAGTTATAACCCATTTACCCTCATTTATTCCTGAGAGTAGCTGGAAAACCAGTGGCCAGCATGTGGCAAAATACCCTCTGCATTCTGAAAGCCATTTATTAGCATTTTTTAGCTTCCTTTTCACTACATCTACCATTATCATAGGCTTTAAACTCATCTATTCATTTGCCAGCACACATTTACTGAGTGCTTTTAGTGTGGCAGGCACTGTGTCAGGCTCTGTATTCATACGTTACGATTTGGTGAAATCTGATTTGAGCAGCTGCCTTAGGGTTATGACAGCTGCTCTAACACACAAATCTCCACAGTTCAAAGACTTTACAGATTAAAGTTTATTTCTTGTGCAGGTAAAGTATAAATCGGTTCTGATCCAGGTTCTTTCCCTCTTGTGGCGCCCCTCTCCCCTTGGAGCCTGGGAGTCATTTGCATTCAGCTGCTTAATGGGAAATGAGCAAGCGTAGAGAAGGCACAGCTCCTCCTAATTACCTTTGCCCAGAAGTCCCATGCATCCCTTCTGCTCACTGTTACACAGGTGAAGACCCAGCTGCAAGATCTGGGTGGGTGGATGGGGGTGGGGTGCTGGGAAATGCCATCCCGGCTTGGCAGCCTCTTCTGAGAAGGGAGCCTCCCTCTTGGTGGCAGCTGGTGTGAAAGCTATTCGGTGGCGGATTGGTGGTAAGTACACCAGAGTGCACCTGTCTGGGCGTGCTGGGACCTCGAGGGGAGTTTATGGGGCAGGTGCCCCATATCAGTGACACTGACGTTGCTCGACGTGTCTTTGGCAGCTCTTCTTTGGAAATCACTTTTATTTGTTTATTTTTTTTTGAGACAGAGTCACACTCTGTTGCCCGGGCTAGAGTGCCGTGGCATCAGCCTAGCTCACAGCAACCTCAAACTCCTGGGCTCAAGTGATTCTCCTGCCTCAGCCTCCTGAGTAGTTGGGACTACAGGTATGTGCCACCATGCCCTGCTAATTTTTTATGTATATATTTTTAGTTGTTCAGCTAATTTCTTTCTATTTTTAGTAGAGACGGGGCCTCGCGCTTGCTCGGGTTGGTCTCAAACTCCTGAGCTCAAACAATCCGCCCACCTCGGCCTCCTGGAGTGCTAGGATTACAGGCGTGATCCACTGCACCCGGCCTATGGAAATCACTTTTAAAGCAATTTGGAATCAAAAGTTTCTTCTTTGTAAATCCCTCAGTGGTGGCAATATGCATTCTTTGTGGGTTGATTTAATTCTTGCAAGTATTCGTGAATCATTGAGAGTCAAGTCCGGAGCATGAAGTGAGTGCAGAGTGTTCAGTAATGTTGTTTTGAATCAGAGTCAAAATGTATCACTAAAGTGAAGGGATTGATTACCTCGTGTGCCTGCCGAATGGACCTGGAAAGCAATTCTCTGAGCTGAGCTGAGATCCAAAAGGCTCTTTGATTAAGGCGGCCGGAGTAAGAATGCTGTTCTCTGAATATTAACTATGTAATTCAGGACAAGTCTCCAGACCCTCTCTGGGCCTCAGTGTCCTCAGTCTCTAAATGTGGGGGCATCACCTCTTGCCTTCTTTGGAGCCCTGACATTCTAGATTCTAAGGCTAAAGCTTTCTAAGGTGGCTGCATCGCATACCACCTCCCATCTACATGGTCATTGCTGAAGGAATTGTTTTTAAGATAGCCTCATTGTTGCTTTAAACTCAGCCTTATATTTCTGGTTATTTATATACTGTATTTTCCGGAATCAGAAGAGCCCAGGCTGGAAAACCATCCATCAAGGTGCTATGGGTCCTAGCTCTGCCACCGTGTGTGACAGAGCCTCTGAACCTCTATTTCCTCAAATACGGAATGGAGAACTCACAGCCCCTCCCTGTGGGAATGGTGCGAGCTCACAGGTGAGACAACGCAGTGTCTGAGCACAGTGCCTCACACGAGAGAGCACCCGTTGATGCTCGCCATTGGGACTGGGTGGTTTTCACTGTTACTATCACCCATTGCCCTCCGGGATCTGCTCTGTAGCACCCTTGTTAGTGACCTGGTAGATGGGATGACCGCTCAGCACGTCCCTTGAAAGACCCCACTGCAACATCCCTTTTTGGCTAGTGCTTTTTTTTTTTAAATAATAATAATAGCTGGTAAGTTCTACTCCCTGTTCCACTCTTCCCTTTGGGGCCTGCCATGTCAAAGAAGTCTGACTCCTCTTCTATGGGGCAGCCGTCAAATGCTGAGTGCCAGTTACGAACTTCCAGCTGTCACTCCAGAGTCCTCGCCTAGGTACTTTCTGCAGTTGTTCGTCTTATACACACGAATCCTTGTTCTTTCACAATTCTGACTCCTCCTCCTTGAAAAGGAACCAGCTTGTCTTTATTTCCCTTGAAGTGGGAACCGTGGAAGGAAGTCGTAGGTGTAACTGGGCCTGAGCCCAGCGGAACAGGAATGTCACAGCTGCACGTCAGAAACACCTAAGGAGCTTTTAAAACTCCCGGTGCCCGGGCCACACCCCAGAACTTATACATCAGGTTCCCCAGGAACGGGACATCAATATTTTTTAAGCTTCTAGGTGGTTCCAATGTGCAGCCAAAGTTGAGAACCACTGTTCTAGATGCTTATTCCTGTTAATGTGGTATAATATTACAATCGACTTTTGCTAGATTCAATATTGAGTCATTTTTAGTTTATTGTTAAAAAAAAAAATCACCGTGTCCTTCTTTACATGATGGAAAGCCAATGGCTCTCTGTCGTATGCTTGATTTTTATTACTTAAGAGCAAATATTTTTATACTTATGTAGATTAAATATTGTATGGTTAAATCTGTCTTTTTCAAATAACCCAGAAGTCAGCAAAAATTTTCTGGAAAGGGCCAAATAATAAATATTTTAGTGGTCTCTGTCACAAGTAATCAATTCTTCCATTATAGCACCAAACAGCCGTAGACATCCATGTACAAATGGATGTAGGTAGCTGGCTTCCAATATAACTTCATTTGTAAAACCAGGTGTCAAGGTAGATTCTCCCTCAGGCTGCAGTTTGTCAATTCCTGTGTAAGTGATCCACTTTATTTTGGTTCTGAATTCTGTCATATAACACATCAGCTATGCCTTCTACCTTCTTTTGATCAACAAATCAGATTAGCAACTTTTCTTTGTTTCCATCTAAATCACTGATAAAATGGTCGAACAACGCTAGTCAAAAATGACTTGTCAAAACTGCAGTGACACATCACTTCACATCCACTGGCATGGCTCTCATTAAAAAACAGAAAATAATAACTGCTAGCAAGGGTGTGGGAAAAAAATGGAACCTTTGTGCATTGCTAGTGGGAATGTAAAATGATGCAGTCATTGTGGAAAACAGTATAGTGGGTTTCTTAAAAAATTGAACACAGAATTACCAGAGGATTTATTTCTGGGTGTATACCCAAAAGAATTGAAAGCAGGGACTTGAACAGATATTTGAATACTGACGTTCATAGCAACGTGACTCACGATAGCTAAAAGGTAGAAGCAACACAAAGGTCCATCGAAGGATGAATGAACAAAATGTGGTGTATGCTGCCATGGTTTGGATGTGATTTGTCCCCACCAAAACTCATGTTGAAATTTGAGTCCCAGTATGGCAGTGCTGGGAGGTGGGGCCTAGTATGTTTGGATTGGCTGCGGCGGGGGAGGGGTGATTGTCCTCATGAATAGATTAATGTGGTCTCACAGCAGTGAGCCAGTTCTTGCTCTCTTGAAAGTGAATTAGTTTCTGCAGGAGCAAGTTTTTGTAAAGCGAGGTTGCCCCCTCATGTTTTGTTCCTTCTTAAACACACCTGCTCCCATTTGAACTTCACCATGGGATGACACAGCACAAAAGCCCTCGCCAGAAGCCAGCACCATGCCCTTGAACTTTCCAGTCTACAGAAGCATGAGCTAAATAAACCTCTTAATATATAATAAATGACCCAGTCTCAGGTATTCCATTACAGCAACATTAAATGACATATACGCACAATGGACTATTATTCGGCCTTAAAAAGAAACGACTTTTTCTTTTTTTGCTTAAACAACAGAAATTTTTTTTTCATTTTTTAAACTGATAAGTAATAGATACACATATTTGGGGGGTACATGTGATATTTTGACACATTCATATAATGTGTAAAGATCAAATCAGGATAAATAGGGATATCCATCACCTTAAATGTTTATCTTTTCTTTACGCTAGGAACATTCTAATTCTTCTAGCTATTTTGAAATGTGTAAAAATAAATTATTATTAATTATAGTCACCCTACTAATCTATTGAACACTAGGTCTTACTCCTTCTAACTGTGTATTTGTGCTCATTAATCTACCTCTCTTCATCCCCCTCCTCTCTACCCTTCCTGGCATCTGGTAACAACCAATCTACACTCTAGCTTCATGAGAGTCACTTTTTTAACTCCCACATATAAGTGAGAACTTGCAATATTTGTCTTTCTGTGCTTGGCTTATTTCATTTAACATAATGACCTCTGGTTGCATCCACGTTGCTGCAAATGACAGAATTTCGTTCTTTTTTATGGGTGACTAATATTCCATTGTGTATATGTACTATATTTAGGAATGACACTTTGATATATGCTACATGGATGCATCTTGAAGACATACTAAGTGGAATAAGCCAAACAGACAAAAATAATATTGTGTGATTCCACTTATAAGGGGTACCTAGGATGGGCAAATTCACGGAGACAGGACACTGAACAGGGTTACCAAGGACTGGGGAGAGGGGAGAATGGGGAGTTATTGTTTAATGGGGACAGAGTTTCAGTTTGGGAGGATGAAAAAGTTTTGGAAATGGGTAGTAGTAATGGTTGCACAATAATGTGATGGGCTTAATGCCACAGAACTGTACATTTCAAAATGGTTATTTTATGTATATTTGATCACAATTAAAAACTACTCCCCCAAAAAGCTTGATGGCCAGTGTCTAAGGACAACCCTCCAGTTGTCACCAGTGCTTGAGTCCCTGTACTTTGAAGACACCCATCAGTCCGTAGCCCAGAGCTGGTGATAGAAAATTGTGAATAAAAATAAACAAACCTGATGTCAATTTCCCATCTGTATCATCATTTTCCTCTCATTCACAGATCACGATAGATCTCACAAATGCCTTAGCATGTCTCCTAATCTATCAGCTCAGATCTATCAATCTACCAGCTTCATCACCTGTCAGGGAAGGACCTGAGTTTGGCTTTTCATTCTAGAAAAGAGCAGTTGGTGGAGGCCTCAGGACCCACTCGGGAACAGCACGCAGGCTGTCCACAGGGTCTGGTCAAGAGCTGCTCCGTCTGGGGTCAGCTACAGCTTCCAACCTGAACAGACACCTGGGAAGTTCTGCTGGGGCCCCTCATGACAGCTGTACAAATCAACAAGGCTCTCTTTTTCCATGTTTGTGCTGATCTCTGCGCATGTAACGCGAAATGTTGGCCACAGAGCGACCATTACAACAGCTCACTCTAGTGGGGAAGGGAGCCCTCTCTGTGGTGTGGCGCTCCCTCTAGTGTTCAACCGGGGAAAGGTCAGATCACAAGCACCACAAACTTCCCTCTGTTTGGCATTCTTCTAACAATTAAGTTTATTGTGGATGTCCATGTTATAACTATAACTCTAATGAAAACTTTTATGTGTTATATGAGAACATCTAGGACTAAGATTAACAAGAAAGAAAGTAAGGAAGAAAGAGAAAGGAAAGAAGGAAGGAGGAAGGGAAGAAAGACAAGGAAGGAACAAAAGAGAATTTTTTTATAAAGAAAAATTATGATGCTTTTTTGTTTTTATAATAGTTCTCAGTTCCCAAGACAGTGCTCTATGGAGACTGAGATGTATTAGTTGCAAAATTAATTTCCATTTGTTCCATATATCAATGCCTTTTTATTATTATCCCACAGAGTTCCATAATACAGTATTTCTTATGTTATCACAAAGCTAAAGGGGCCTTTCTTGTAATCTAAAATGGAGAACTACAACAACAGGTATACTTTAAACTAAGATAAAGTTTTCACAACCCAGAACCTTAATAAGAGGTTGAGTATATTTCTCTTATAAAGAAGTGACTGACACTATTTTTTGAGATCACAAACTTGAGAAGTAATGAAAACAATGAAAACTATGGACCCCACCCTGTCTGTGCCCCTAAAATACCATAAACATACATGTAAAAGTTCACACACAATTCTGGGAGATTAAGTCTCCCTAAAGTCCATTCATGGATCCTGGATGTCAGGTTAAGAATCCAAAAGGGACCCAACATTCCCTCCAGGAGGGAAGTGTATATGGAGCCCAGGAGAATGGAGCTCACTCCTTTCATTGGGTACATGTGGTCAGACAGGAGGGTGAGTTATTATAACTATTGCACGGTACAGCAGCCCACGGGTTTCAATCAGCTCACCTGTGTTAACTCATGATCCCTCACAACCACCAGGTGAGATCAGTAGAGGCAGAAACCCTTCAATGTGGGTTGACAGCCACTAAGGGGAATACCTGAGAAAGGCAGGCAGAAAACAGGGACTTTGTCATTAAAACCAAACCTTGATAAAATGTTTGCCTCTCTCCTCAATACTCATGAAAGTCATCCATTTATTTGCCAATGGACACATTAAAGGGAAATGATGGTAGAAATTGTCCTTTAATGCCTGAGAGAAGCAACAACATCCATCGAGACTATACCAATTCTGGGTAGTAGTTGAGCTATACCCACACAGGTGTTTGTGGGGAAGACTCTTTGAGAGGCTAGCAGCTGAACACCAGGTCTTTTTTTGTTCTTTTTTTTAATTTCAGCATTTTCAGTAATTTCAGGAATTTTCAGTACAAATGTTTAGGTTGTGTATATTGCCCTTGTATCCCCCCCCCCCGCCCCAGTCAGAGCTTCAGGCGTGTCTATCCCCCAGATGGTGCACATCGCACTCATTATGTCTATATATACCCATCCCCTCCTCCCCTCTCCCATCTTCCCGATGCCCAATAAATGTTATTCCTATATATGCACTTATATGTTAATCAGTGAAAAATATTTGATGGTGAGTACACGTGGTGCTTATTTTTCCATTCTCGGGATACTTCACTTAGTAGAATGGGTTTCAGCTCTATCCAGGAAAATACAAGAGATGTTATATTGCCATTGTTTCTTATAGATGAATAGTGCTCCATGGTATACATATATCACATTTTATTAATCCACTAATGTATTGATGGGCACTTGGATTGTTTCCACTTTTTTGCAATTGTGAATTGTGCTGGTATAAACATTCGAGTGCAGATGTCTTTTTTATAAAATGTCTTTTGTTCTTTTGGGTAAATGCCCAGTAATGGGATTGCTGGATCAAATGGTAGATCTACTTGTATCTGTTTAAGGTATCTCCATATTGCTTTCCACAGAGGTTGCACTAATTTGTAGTCCCACCAGCAGTGTATGAGTGTTCCTATCTCTCCACATCCATGCCAAAATTTATGGTTTTGGGACTTTTTGATAAAGGCCAGTCTCACTGGAGATAA
>CAUYSK010124431.1:0-19857 GCA_963575035.1 Avahi laniger | reverse complement strand
CCTGTGATAGAGTCCAGAGGTTCAGTGAATTTGGGTGAGGAAAAAAAAAGTTATGTCTTTATTTTGACCAAGTTCTAATAAATTTAGTTTTCTTTTCATTATGAATGTAGGATTCAAAACACAATAGTATTAACAATATTTGCCACCATTAGAAATTATAGCTCTTTTCATATTATAGTAGTTGCAGGTATCTGAAAATATTGTTTATGTTCATCACTACTTCAGATGTATAGTACCACTAGATCCACCACTATGTGACAAAATCCAGTGCCTTAATAAACAAGTGCATACATTACTATATCACAGATTTGTTTTGATAACCATACTGCAGCATAATTAGTTTTCTTTTTAATCCTACGTGTTGTGTTTTATGCGTTTAAGAACAATATTCTAGCCAGGTGCGATGACGCACGTCTGTGATCTCAGCTATTTGGGAGGCTGAGACAGGAAGATCGCTTGAGCTCAGGATTTGAATCCAGCCTAGGTAACACAGTGAGACTTTGTCTCTAAAAAAATAAATAAATAAATAAATATATAGATAGACAGACAAACAAACATTTATCCTGAGCAAGTTTCATCAGCTTTACAGATGACTAAAGAGGTCCATGGCACACAAAAGGTTAATATTTCCTGGCTGAGATCTTCTAGTTGTGGCATTCGACCTCCACCTGGTGGCAGCATACTCCTTAAAGGTTAAATCTATAATCAACAGTTGAGAAGAAACTTTAAAAATAACAGTATACTTGCATATAATTTTCTAACATTTTTGACCACAACCTGCAATAAGAAATAGGCTTTCTATCGCAACTCAGTAATAGATATTTATATTTCACAAAACAATTCTTGGCCTTACCATATGACACTAATATTTTTTATTGCATTCTAATATTCTCTTTCATTAAAATAAAATGCTGGCTGCAGCATGCTAAACCGCAGTTTAGTGGTTTGACGTCATAGGAAACCATCTTTCATCATGCTTCACGGTTCATTTTGGTCTCGCTCAAAATACCCATACATTTTTAGGGACATAGTACCTACATTTTGAATAACTACCAACAAATACGAATGCATTTTTACACAATGTTCAAAAATTATTATTGATGTATAATTTATATAGAGTGAAAGGAACTGATCTTAGGTATACACCTAAGATATCCCATCAAAATGCAGAACATTCTCATCACCACACCAAGTTTCTTTGTGCTGGTTCTCAGCCAGTTACTTTCTGGGCAATCGTTGCTCTGATTTCTTTACCATACATTGGTTTTGCTGTTTTAGAATTTTATGTAAATGGAATCATACAGTGTGTATTCTTTTGCTCTGACTTCTTTTGCTCAGCCTAATGTTTTTGAGATTAATCCATGTCGAGTATATCAGCAGTGTGGTAAGTAGCGTTCTGCTGCATGAATATACCACAATTTGTTTGCTCTCCTGTTGATAGACGTTTGGGTTGTCTTCAGTTTGGGTTATTATGGATAAAACTTCCATGAACATTCACATACAAGTCTTAGTGTGCACATACGTTTTCTGTCTCTTGGGTGGAATTGTTGTCTCAGTTGGTAAATAAATGAATTCTTAGCTATAGAAAACTGGCAAACTGTTTGCCAAAGTAGTTAAATGATTTTACATTTTCACTAGGAAAGTATGAGAGTTTGGGTGGCTCGTATCTTTAACAGCATTCAATGTGGTGTCAGTCTGTTTAATTTTAGTCATTCTGGAGGGAATTGTTGTTGTATTTAGTATCTCTTGGTGGTTTTAATTTGCATTTGCCTAATGACTAACGATGTTGAACACTGTTTTCATGTTCCTATTAGCCGTTCATTTATCTTAATTTGGTGAAATGTCTGAGTTTGGGTTGTTTGGTTTTTAATATTCATTTGTAGTTCTTTACGTGTTTTGAAGGTAAATTTTTTTTTTTGTAGTTACAAAGATAGGGTCATTTATTCACGTTATATGACTGGATTTTAAAGGTAAAAAAAATTTTTTTTACGTGTTTTGTATACCAGTCCTTTATGCCAGATATATGCATTTATGAATACATTTTTTTCCAAGTCTATGGCATACATATTCATTTTGTTAATGATGTTTTTTAATGAACAGAAGTTTTTAATTTTGGCAATGTTCAATTTAACAATTTTTTCCTCAATACCTGGTGCTTTCTGGATCTTGTCTAGGAAATCTTTTCCTATCCCAGAGATTGGGAAAATAGTTTCGACTTTCACATTTATGTCTATGACCCATCACAAATTAAATTTTGTGTATGGTGTGAAGTAGGTATCAAGTTTCAGTTTCTTTCCATATTTATGTCTGATGTTTTAACACTTTGTTGACACTACTTTCCTCTCACCATTGATTTTTAGCACAGAATTTTAAAAAACAAAACAAAAAAACTATTCAGCCAAGAAGATGAAATTGATTTTTTCCTGTGGGCCATAAAGTGAACCTCCAGGCCTCTTAGAATATCCCCAGCCTACGGTTTTGGTCTCCCGTTCACTTCTAGATTAGTTTGTTCACAGTTATTTTGTGATTCTCAGAAAGCGCTTTACTCAAGGTGTGAGGATTTATAAGCCTACGACTTTTCACACAATCTGTAGCTGTGCTATCTAATACGGAGCCACTAGCCACATGTGGGTATTTAAATTAAAATTTTAAATTTAGCTCCTTGGTCACAATAGCCACATTTCAAGTGCTCAGGAGCCACACATGGCTATGGGCTGTGCTATTGAACAGCGTAGATATGGAATATTTTCATTTTTTCTAAAGTGCTGGACAGCGCTAGCCTATAGAATAAGAGAGGTAGGCCGTGTACAGTTTTGTAGCATATTTCAGTGAAAGTTTCTTTAGTTTTGATAACCAGCATTCAGCATCTACCTTTCTCTTCTGGGTCTTTCTCATTCTTCTGTGCTTTTATTTTATATCCCAGCCGGTCCTTCTGTTTGTCTGAAAATTCAGTAGCTTATGTCTGCTCTTTCCTGCTTAGAGGAAAGAATTCTTCTGGCTGTGCGTGGAATCATTCTTTCTGGAGCCTACCTAGTCCTGGCCTGTTTAACTTCTCTCAATATTTGACACTCTTCCAATTGCCCCTGGGATACCTGGGCATCCCCTTTCGAGGTGCTACCTAGAGACAAAAATATTTTGTCTTTCCTATCCTGGTTGATACTGCAATTCTCCTTAGCATTTCCACTATAAATTTCAAACTTTGGAAAAGCAACAGAGTACAACCTGTAGCCCTGTGCGGTATTAAGACTGCTGCCTGCTAGTGAACTTTGTTACCATTTCATCGTGAGCACCCACACAGGAATTGGTGAGATTTTTTCTCATCATTTGCTGGACGTGAGCCTCGCAGACCTGACTCTGCCATCAATGTCTTTCAGTGTGGGAATTTTGCTGTCCTGGTGGATCTGCATATATGGCCGCGAGGTTCAAACAAAGATACCAGCTGGTTTTCTGATCAGAAGAAAGAGGTACAGTGAAACTTTTTACACTTTCAATGCAAGTAACTGCTTACCGCTGGAAGAAATGTTAGCTCTTTCCAGCTTTCATTCTTATTACTGGGGGAAGAAATATTAAGTGGTAATTATCCCTTGAAAAACAATTGTATTCCCAACAACAGACACACATATACGCACATTTCTTTTTTTCCATTCAGAAACCGTCACATCCATTCACTTCATGGTGCTACTCTGTTATTTAAAACAGAAATTTCCTACCTCTTTGTTTGGGGCCTGGGGAAAGGGCTTCTCCATTTTAAAAAGAGGAGAAGTAGTAGTTAAAGGTGACTATTCCAGGTGAGCAGGCATTTTAATCTGACTGGTTTGGAAGGATGGGCTGAACACCTGGAGCAGGTGTGGAGGTTAACACAAGCTGATCCTTCACACCTGTCTTAAAGCTGCTGCGTTTCTGCCATCCTTTTATTATCATGAGGCTTTGACAGGCGAGGAGATATTTGACTATGTTCCTTCCCTCATGTTGGTCAGCCAGGAAAGCAGCTGGTCCTGTGCATAGGAGCATGGTGGCCTTCCCTCAACCTCTGCCTCCTCCCCTGCAGGTGGAAGGGTTCTGCTAGATGCTAAGGCCACTCCTAGTTCTAAATTTCGGTGCTCCCACCCGAATGCCATCGTGGTGGAGGCTTCCAAGTTGCATTTAGTTCTCCAGTCCCTGCTCACCAGAGAGTGGGGCTGGCCAGGTAGCAACTTGTATATAATTTTAACAATATCATCACACTTTGTGTTCTCCATGATGTTCATTTATCACAATTGCTTTTTACAGCGAGAAATAAAAAGTTTTATTAAAAGGTAGCATATAGAGAAGAAACTAGTAATAGTGGCAAAAAAATATAAAAGCTTTCTTGTGGTAACTATTTTCAGTCAGCTTTTGGACATCAGTAGACAAAATAATCCTCCCACACTCCCCCAAAATTTGTAGGATAACACATTTTCTGTCAAAACGTAATATCACCAGGACTTTGCTGTCATTATTTTGTAAAGGATACCTAGGAACTCAAAGCTTAGGTTCATTATGATGGGATTTATCCTTCAGGTAAATAACCGTGGATTTTCCTCTTCAGGCCTTTTTTTTTTCTTTTGTCTTTTTTTTTGTTTGTTTTTGAGATGAGGTCTCAATTTGTTGCCCAAGCTGGTCTCAAACTCCTGACCTGCAAGGGATCCTCTCGCCTCAGCCTTCTGAGTTAGCTGGGTTAGAGGCATGAGCCACCATGCCTGACTCTTCAGGACTTGTAAACGTTGATCAGACCAGCATCTGCTACTGCCACGCACCTTCCTGTAATGCCCTGCTGTAGCTCACTAGCATACGTCCCCATGATTCAAAACAGTTCATTCATTTCCCCAAAGTGACTAATATTCACCCGAGGGGACCTCACCCAAATCTCCTGACTTGACTTACATTAACAGTGTTCTAGAATCCACCATTCCAGGCCCATTCTTTTCTTCCATTTACCACCTTGGTCTTAGACCTTTCTTGTTGATGTTTAACCAGTTTTGCCCAAAACAGACACTTGATTCAGAATGCTTTAAAATAAAGCCATGCATACGTGAGTCACCTCTTAGCCAAAGCACGAGGCTAAGTTTTGTTAAGGTGCCACCTGCGGCTGCATTGCTCCACCTGGTACCTACTGGAGGGCAGTGGGGCATGACTTAGCAAAGATGTGCAGCACGTGATGGGACCTGCAGAGCAGTGTGGCAGTGGCGGCCGCGAGCGGGCAGGTGTGCCAGCAAGCCGAGCTTTCCTCTCAAGGCGAAGTAGTTGGTTTGCTGCTGCTACTTCAAGTTGCTCCTTTGAAATATGTGTTCACTGATTAAAACTGCTCTGGGATAATTTCTATAAGAAAGGAGAAAAGCTAGCTGAGGAAAGGATATGACTTTAGTCTGTGTTCAGTGTCCCAGAGCTTTCATCTTTTTTTATCATTAGATCATCTCATGATTGGGATTTCATGAGCAACCGGTTTGATTACATTTTAACAGTCCTTTTATATAGTGAAAGCCTAAGAATATCCAGTTCCTTTCTAGAAAAAGGAATTAATTACATGTATTAAACCTATGTTTATTTTGAGTCCAGCAAGAGTAGTCTTTGTACCCAAACAGTCCAACTCAAACTGTTCCATTTGTAAACTTGAGGAAGGGAACATAAGCCCCCGTTAGCCTAGAGATGCCCTCTGTATTTCTCTCTTGTCCACTGATTTTAACGTGTCTCCTCATCTGCCCCTCACATGTAGCTGGGAGTTTTCCTTTTCTTGAATTGCTCTGGTTCTGAAGAGAATACTTCCCCAAGTGTGGTGCGGTCAGTTACTCGAGCATCCTGACCACATTGCTCGTGGCCTACCTTTCATTTGTCAAACCTGACTCATGGAAGGACAGCCCCATAACTAGAGGGGGAAAGTTTATGTGTATGGGCCTTTGCTTTATTTTTGTCATACTATTTTTAGTTCTAGCCTTATAGGGCATTTATGACCAAATTTTAGCAATCCTTGTTTCCATGTATGTCTTTCACATATTTTCTAGCTCAGTCATAGTTGAACCCTGCATGTGAAGCAAAATTCTTTAATTGTTAAAAAAAAAAAAAAAACCCAGCATGAGGCAAGGCTGCCTTTCTGTCGTGTGAACAATGCCAAAACACTCAACTGTAAACGGATACTTCTGTATTCCACAAGGCACTGCATCTTTGGGCTGTTAAGTGAAAAGCAGGAAATTCACATTTGTGAGTTATACTGTTTGAAGGGTCCAAGTATTTGTAATAAAAGAAGAGTTTCACTAGCATTGCTCTTCAGAGCAGCTAAAAACTTTGTTCTTGTTTTAATTTATGAAGATTCTAAGAGATCAACCTGAGATGACATTGCAAGAAACCAGTGAAACAGGTTTGAAGTGACCTGGGCAACTCTGAGCCTGCTGCAGAGTCTTTGGGAAGAATTATCAGTCTTTAAACATCGGTTCTTTTGCATGCAATTTTACTCCCTTTTCCTACATTAGGTTACATTTTCCTGGTAGTGCAGGAAACACTGCAGAGTATCTTTCCATTATGTGGTTGGGTTTAAATTTTTGTTTTTCTTTATAAATAACACCAATATACTGTATAAAACAATTGACACACCCAGAAATTTGCTAGTTATATGGTATGTTGAAATTGAATTAAAACCACGCATTTCTGTTGCCTAATAAATGTTAATCTACTTTAGAGACGTTAAATCATTTTCACCATTCATAGGTGGTGATTGTAGTGCAGTTTTAACAAAAGCAAATGGGCACATACAGTATCATTAACAAGAATGTCGAAAAAAATCAGATTACTGGTTGTGATTTCTCAGTTTAACCCACTGCACAGCGCTGTTCCTTCTTCAGTAGATTTGTAAACCTGAAGCCAGAAACTAATGAATGATGGTGGATTAAAAAAAACTTTTTTTGGACCAAGTTTGAAACATGGGAAATTTTGTATAAAATCACCGTTTCTGGCTCCTGGTGAACACATTGGAAGATCTGGTTACACTGTGCCTGTAAATATAGCAACAGTCCACAAAAACAATGGGGGGCTGGGAGGGCGGCTGCTGTGGACTGTGGTCTGGGCACCCCACACCATGTGCACCAACAGTGCGCAAACATGGCCTTACTCCTGGCTCCTTCCCCGTCCATAGCCCCCTGCCTGGCCACAGTAGGAATTTCCCTGGGGCCCTTGCTGCCAGCCTGTTTGGCTCTATTTGACTTTCTTCTTCTGTTTATCACAATGCAACAACTGATGTTTACATGAAAACATTCTTTAGCTCACTGGTTTTATCACCTTGTCACTCTAATGTTTACATTGAAGTGTTTTTCTCTTCCTTTTTAGAAATGTGAAACTGAGGCAGAGAGAAAAGAAATGAATTTCCCAGATCACACAGTGAGCCAACATCATGGTTTCGAGCAAACCTTACCAGCAAATTGAAATCCATAGTGTTATCCACAAGCACACATAGCATTCCTTTCAGCATTCGTAGCTAATTAAAAAGCAAACAAAATGAAATGTTCAGTGTTAACTTTTTAATATGTACTGTGTTAACTTTTTGCATTGCATTAAAGTAGAAAGTTATATCCAATTTTTTATGTATTTTAGGAAGTCTGTTTACTGTTAAAAGAAACCATTGATTCAAGAGTTAAGGAGTACTTGCAAGTTCGTAAACAGCACAGGCCGTCAAACACAGAATTCACAAGATCCAGTCCCTTGTCCTTAAAAGGTAGGAACAGAGCACTTTGATTTTTGAACAAAAAAAATAAATAAAATTTCTGCTTTCTGGGGATGGCAATTATGTTTGACTCTGACCGTCATGTTAATATAGTGATACATTTAAAAAATATGTCATAATGAAGATACTTTGGGTAAAGAAAATTAACCAAAAAGCCCTCAGGGCTTTTAATGGTAGGCAAAATATATAAAAATAGCAAATAAAACATTCTTAAGGAAATTATAAATTCTTTAAAGGATTTAAAAAACTTTTTTCCCTTCCTTTTTGGTTCACATGTAATAATTATACATATTTGAGATACAGAGTGATATTTCCATGCGTACAATGTGTAATGATCAAATCAGTGTGATTAGTGTATCTGTCACCTCAAATATTTATCATTTCTTTGTATTGTGAATATTTAAAACCCTCTCTTCTAGCTTTTAAAAAATAGGCAATAAATTATTGTTATACAATATAGTGCTATAGAACACTAGAATTTATTCTGTCTAGCTGTAATTTTGTATCCCTTAATCAATCTCTCCCTAATCTCTCCTCCCCACTACCCTTCCCAGCCTCTAATACCCACAATTCTTTTACTTATATGAGCTCAATTTTTTTTAGCTCCTACGTATGAGTGACAACACGCACTATTTATCTTTCTGTCTCTGACTTTATTTCACTTAATATAATGTCCTCAAGGCTTATCCATGTTGCCACAAATGACAGGATTTTATTCTTTTAAATGGCTGAATAGTATTCCATTGAGTATATGCATATACCACATTTTCTTTATCCATTCATCTGTTGATGGACATTTAGGTTGCTTCCATATCTTGACTCTTGTGAATCGTGCTGCAATAAATGGGGGGAGTGCAGGTATGTCTTCCATATTCTGACCTCCTTTTCTTTCTTTAAATACCCAGTAGCCGGAATGCTGGATTGTAATCGCAGCGGATTTCTTAGGAAACCTCCACACTGTGTCCACAATGGCTGTACTACTTTACATTCCCACCAACAGTGATAAGAGTTTCCTTTTCTCTATATCCCCACCAGCATTTATTATTTTTTGTCGTTTTGGTAATAGCCATTCTAACGGGTGAAATGATATCTCATTGGGCTTTTGATTTGCATTTTCCTGATGATCAGTGATGTTGAGCATTTATTCACACATTTGTTGGCTATATGCATGTCGTCTTTTGAGAAGTGTCTATTCGAATCCTTCGCCTGTATTTTTTTATTTTCTAATTATTTTTTATTTCAGAGTATTATGGGGGTACAAAGACATTGGTTACATAAATTGCCTTTGCACCATGCGAGTCAGAGCTACAAATGTGCCCATCCCCCAGACAGGGAGCATCACACCCGTCCTTTGCCTGCTTTTTAATCAGATTTTTTTTTTGCTGTTCAATTGTTTGAGTTCTTTATATATTATGAATATTAGTCCCTTGTCAGATGAATAGTTTGCAAATATTTGACATTGTACAGGTTGTCTCTTTATTCTGTTGCTTGTTTCCTTTGCTGTACAGAAGCTTTTTAGTTTGATATAGTCCCATTTTTCTATTTTAGTTTTTATTGCCCTGTGCCTTTGAAGTCTTACCTATAAAATCTTTGCCCAGACCCATGTCATGAAGTATTTCCCCTATGTTTTCTTTTACTAGTTTTATAGTTTCAGATCTCATGTTTATGTCTTCAATCCATTTTGAGTTGATTTTCGTATGTGGCGAGAGATAGGGGTCTAATTTCATTCTTCTGCATATGGATAGTTTTTCCAGCACGATTTATTAAAGAGGGTGTCTTTTCCCTAACGTGTGTTCTTGGCACCTTTTCCAAAAATCAGTTGGCTGTAAATATGTAAATTTATTTCTGGATTCTCTATTCTGTTCCGTTGGTCTGTGTGTCTGTTTTATAACAATACCATACTGTTTTGGTTACTATAGCTTTGTCGGATATTTTGAAATCAGGTAGTGTTATGCTTCCAGCTTTGTTCTTTTTGCTCAGTGTTGCTTTGGCTATTCAGGCTCTTTTGTGGTTCCAAATGAATTTTAGGATCATTTTTTTCTATTTCTGTGAAGAATGTCATTGATATTCAGTAGGGATTGCATTGACTATAGATTGCTTTGGGTAGTGTGGTCATTTTAAAAATATTGATTTTTTTTTAATTTCCTTCAATTCATGAGTATAGGATGTCTTTTAATTTTCATGTGGCCTCTTTAGTTTTTTTCATGAGTGTTTTGTAGTTTTCATTGCAGAGCTCTTTCACCTCCTGTGTTAAATACATGCCTGGGTGTTTTCTTTTTTGTAGCTGTTGTTAATGGGATTAATTCTTGATTTCTTTATCAGCCAGTTATTGGTGTATAGAAACACTGCTGATTTTTGTATGATTTTATATCCAGTATCTTTACTGAATTCATTTATCAGTTCTAACAGTTTTCTGGTGGAGTCTTTACGTTTTTCTATATATAAAATTGTGTCTTGTGCAAAGCAGAAGGACTGTTTTACTCCTTCTTTTACAATTTGGATATCCTTTATTTCTTTCTCTTGCCTGATTTCTCTGGCCAGGACTGCCAGTAACGATGCTGAATAGGAGTGGTAAAAGTGGGCATCATTATCTTGTTCTAGTTCTTTTTCAGGTTTTCTGCATTCAGTATGATTTTAGCTGTGGGTTTGTTATATATGGTCTTTATTGTGTTCCTTTATTAGTCTTTATTGTGTTGGTGTGATGTGTCGCTTTTATTGATTTGCATATGTTGAACCATCCTTGCATACCTGGAATAAATTCCACTTGATCATGGTGCATTTTTTTTTTCTTTTTCAAAATTTTCTTTTTCCTCCATACACACTCAGTGGATGGTGTATCCTTTTTTTGATATGTTGTTGGATTTGGTTTGCTAATATTTTGTTGAGGATTTTTGCAATTATGTTCATCAAGGATATTGGCCTGTAGTTTTCTTTTTTGTGTGTGTACTTGATGGCTTAGGTATCAGGGTAATGCGGGCCTCATAGAATGAATTAAAAAGAATTCCCTCTTCAATTTATTGAAATAGTTTGAGAAGAATTGGTGTTAGTTCTTCTTTAAAACTTGGTAGAATTCAGCAGTGAAGCTATCCAGCTCTGGTCTGGTCTTTGGAGACTTTTTATTACTGTTTCAGTCTCACAATGTGTTATTGGTTTGTTTGTCTTTTCATTTTTTTTCCTGGTTAAATCTTTGTAGTTTATCTGTGTCTTGGAATTTATCCTTTTTCTCGAGGTTTTCCAATTTGTTGGTGTATGTTCGTTCATAATAGCCTCTAATGATCCTTTAGATTTCTGTGGTATCAGTTGTAATGTCTCCTTTTTTGTTTCTGGTTTTATTTAGTTGGGTCTTCTCTCTTTTTTCCTTAGTCTTCCTAATGGTTTATTGACTTTGTCTTTTTTAAAGAAACAACCTTTCATTTGTTGATCTTTTGTATCTTTTTTTACTCTATTTTGTTTAGTTCTTCTCTGACCTTTGTTATTTCTTTCCTTCTACTAATTTTGGGTTTTATTTGTTCTTGTATAGTTCCTTGAGGTGCATTGTTAGGTTGTTTATTTGAAATCTTTCTCCTTCTTTGATGTAGGTGTTTTTCCTATAAGCTTATCTCTTAGTACCACTTTTTTCTGTATCCCATAAGTTTCGGAATGTTGTACTTCTATTTTCATTTGTTTCAAAAATTTTTTTTTATTTTCTTCTTAATTTCTTCATTGATCCAATGATAGTTTAAGAACATGTTTAATTTCCATGTATCTGTACAGTTTTCAATGTTCCTCTTATTATTGGTTTCTAGTTTTATTCCATTTTGGTCTGAGAAGATAACTGATAGAAATTCAATTTTTAAAAATATGTTGAGACTTGTTTTGTGTCCTAATATATGGTCCATCCTGTAAAATATTAAATGTGTTGATGAGAAAATGTATATTCTGCAGCTGTTGAATGAAATGTTCTGTAAATGTCTGTTAGGTCCATTTGGTCTATAGTGCAGTTTAAATCCAATGATTCTGTGTTAATTTTCTGTCTAGATGATCTGTCCAAAGCTTAAAGTGGTATGTTGAAGTCCGCAACTATTATTGTATTGAAAGCTCGCTCTCTCTCTCTCTTTCTCTCTTTCTCTTTCTCTCTCTTTAGCTCTAATAACTTTTACTTTATGTATCTGGGTACTCCAATGTGGGTGCATATATATTTACAATTGTTATATCCTATTGTTGAAATGATCCCGTTAGCATTCAACAATGAGCTTTTTATCCCTTTTTATGTGTTTCAACTTAAAGTCTATTTTGTCTAAGTATGGTTAGCTCTGCATACTCTTGGTTTTCGTTTGCATGGGATATCTTTTTTATTTTTTTTCCCCCTTTTTCTTTTTAGTAGAGATGGGGTCTCACTGTTGTTCAGGCTGGTGTCGAACTCCTGAGCTCAAGCTATCCTTCTGCCTCAGCCTCCCAGAGAGCTAGGCTTATAAGTGTGAGCCACCACACCCAGCCTGCATGGGATATCTTTTTTGCTTTACTTTCAACACGTGTCTTTACAGGTGAAGTGAGTTTCTTGTTGACAGCATATAGTTGGGTCCTTTTTTAATCCAGTTTATTTCATTTAATTGGGGATTTTAAACCATTTACATTCAAGATTATTGATAGGTAAGGAAATAACTCCTGTCATTTTGTTAATTGTTTCCTGATTATTTCGTATATCCTTTGTTTCTTCTTCTCTTGTTTTGTCTTTGCAATTTGGTGGTTTTCTCTCATGATAACATTTGATTCCCTTCTTTTTCCCATTTGTGAATCTGTTCTGTCAGTGAGTTTTATACTTTTGTGTGTGGTAGACATTGTCCTTATTCTTCCGGATGTAGAACTCCCTTAAGCATTTTTTGTAGGGCTGGTCTAACGGTTATGAATTCCCTCAACTTTTGCTTGTCTCGGAAAGACTTTATTTATTCTATGGTTCTGAGCGATGGTTCTGCTAGGTATAGTATTATTGTCTGAGAGATTTTTTTGTTGTTTGTTTTTCTTTCAGCATTTCGAATATATCAACCCATTCTCTCCTGGCCTGTATGGTTTCTGCTGAGAAATCTGTTAGTTTGATGCAGATTTCCTTTTACTCACTTGACACTTTCTTCTTGATGTTTTTGGAATTTTTGCTTTGTCTTTAACTTTTACTTTAGTAAAAGTTTAGTAAAAGTCTGTAACTTTAACTTTTAACAGTTAGACCATGATGTGCCTCAGAGGTGACCTTTTTAGCTTGAATCTATTTGAGGAACTTTAAGCTTCCTTTGTCTGAATGTTTCTCTCCTAAGACATGGGAAGTTTTCAGCTATTATTTTATTAAATAGGATTTCTATGCCTTTCCCCATTTCTTCTTCTGGAACTCCAAAGTGCAAATATTTGTTTACTCAATGATATACTATATGTCACGTAGGCTTTCTTCATTCTTTTTTATTCTCTCCCCCCACCCCTGAGTTATTTCAAAAGACCTGCCTTCAAGTTCAGAAATTTTTTCCTTCTCTATGATCTAGTCTATTGTTGAAGCTCTCAATTGTATTATTTTATTCGTTGAATTTTTTAGTTCCAGGATTTTGATTTGGTTCCTTTTTATGATATATAATCTGTCGAATTTCTCATTCTGATCATGAATTGTTTTTCTAAATTTGTATTGTCTATGTGTGTTCTCTTGTATCTCACAGAGTTTCTTTATGATCATTATTTTGAATTCCTTTTCATGTATTTCAGATATTTCTATGGGGACGGGGAGTCTGTTACTGGAGAATTATTTAATTTAACTTTTGGAGGTATCGCATTTCTTTGCTTTTTCAAGTTTCTTGTGTCCCTACATTAATATCCACACAACTGGTTAATAGTTGGTTTTTTTCCTGTTGTATGAAGTAGCTTTCATTTTTTTATAGATGTATCTATAGTGTCATTTGGGTAGGGTGCTTTGATTGTGGTTCTGGGTGGGTACAATAGTGTAGTCTTTATCTGATTTCTTCAACTGTAATCAACATCAGTGATGTCTGTGAGTTCCTCAGTGGCTTAGGCTGCAGTTGTTTATGGAAACTGTGGCAAAACTTTTCTGGGGATGTGATGCTGGGCGGACCGGACCTCAGGACCCTAGGAGGTATGCGTGGGCATTGATGATGGTGGCAGTGGGCTCTGGATGGGCTTATCCTCAGGCTTCTGGATAGTGAGTGCAGGTATGTGATAGCTCTGCTGCTGGAATGGGTGAAATTACCAGTGGTGGTATTGGTGGGCCCCAGGCAAGCCAGTCCTTAGGCTCCTGGGCAGCCCACATGGGTGCTGGTGGTGGCAGTGACAGGCCCTTGGGACCCTAGGTGTGGGGGGTGTGTGTGTGTGTGTGTGTGCGCGTGCACGTGCACACCAGTGGTAATGGCTGTGAGCCCTGAGAAGGCCAGAGGATTTTTTTTTTTCATGGACAAGTAGTCTTATAAATGAATTTATATTAACACTGACTTAAATTGATTTGGGGCTTTATGCTTTTCAAAATGTGTTCATATATGTCACCCTATTTCAGAGGTGCTCAAATGGGAGCAGTTTATCCCAGGGAACATTTGGCAATTTATGCAGAGAGTTTTGGTTGCCATAACTGATAGGGGGTGGGGTGCTACTGGCATCTAGCCAGGGTAGAGGCTAGCAGTGCCTCTGCACACCCTACAATGCACAAGACATCATCCTCCCTTCCCCAAGGAATTATCAGATGCAAAATGTGAAAGACACCAAGGTTGAGATAGCTGTCCTATTTCCCAGTAGCACAGTGGCATGGTAATATCTTTGATTTATAGGTGAAGAAGCTGACAGTTTGGAAGATTAAGTGGCTTGCCTAAGTAAAAGGTCATCTTCTTGAGGACAGAGACTATCTTGTTTATTTAGTATCTTCCCGTCTCACCACCTCCCAAGTACTTGCAGGGATGGGAAAGCTGTGCCATTCTGATTTCAAGATTATTCTTTTTTAAGCACCATAGGAGGCAAGAAAAGTTTGATCTTTCTCTGCTGCACCCCTTTTAATAATAAAAGGATTTGTTGTGTAAAATTTGGATTCAGTCAAATTGCCGTACTTAAGGACCAGGAAGGCCACATGTTTTCTTAAGGCCGAAGGTTTCCCACCCCTGTCAGTGACTTGTAGAATGAAGAAGTTTATGGGTGATATGTGGCAGACCTGAACCCAGACCCAGCTCTTCTGACTATTAACCCTGTGTTCTTTCTACTCTATCAGGTTGGTTGTTCGTTTAGTGACAGGATCTCGCTCTGCTGCCAAGGCTACAGTGTAGTGGTGCGATCACAGCTCACTGTAACCTTGAACTCCTGGGCTCAAGTGATCCTCCGCCTTGGCCTCCCAAAGTGCTGGGATTATAGGTGTGAGCCACAGCTCCCAGCCAGTGTTGTGTTTTTAATGTTTTTTTACTTTAAGTCTGCATTTCATAGCATTCTTTGTGGTAGAAATACAGAGGACAGTGGCTGGACTGCTGTGTACCAAATTATGCTGATGTAGTAGCACTTTAGGGAAAACACTGTAGTTGAGGACCCCACCTTGAAGGCATCCTTGATCTGAAGTGTTCACCTTGGCATAGATAAGTAGGCAGATAGATTAATGTTACTGAAAGCCTTGAAAAAATATAATTTTCATTTTAAACAGTATTATATTAGATGATGCTTTCTGATTTGTTGCTCAGTACCATTATACATCTTGAGAATAACTATAGGAACTTATATCTTTTATACCCCAGCAGCCTGGCTTGGCTCATCTTACTTAAGCAGACTTAATTTCTTTCTTTCAAAGCTTCATTCCTCTGTTCATCTTGGGGCCTTTGTCCATGTTGGAGTCTACCGTCTTCAGCTCACTCATCAGAGTCCACTTGTCAGGGAAGCTTATCTTGTCAACAGATCCCCTTGTCACTGGCCCACAAGCACCCTGAACTTTTCTTCCCACCATTTGATTAACATCTGCCTCTCCACAAATGTGTAAGCCACCTGCAGGCAGGTTCTACTCCTTTTGTTCTCTGTTGTAGCTCCAGCATGGAACACAGTTCCTAGCTTTCAGTAGATACTTAATATGTATCGGTATAGGTGATAAATTCTAAATTCCATAAATGATTATATCTTTCCTTTTCTAGTAAGGTGGAAGATTGCCATAATTTACCTGTCCTGCCCTGTCTCCTCCTATTTCCCCCAAGCATGTATTCTCTATACCCGTATGCCTTTACGTTTACAAGTTTGTCCTTTGTCTGGCAAACTCCTGTTTAAGTTCACCCCCACACCTGTGCTGCCAAAGTGGCCTTTTGAAAACAAAAAGGTGATCGCCCCCAGCTTGAAACCATTTGTGGTCTGGAACCTTAGTTTCCTAATGTACTTTATTCAGTTTATTCTCTGCTTGATACTAGCCAGAATGGATTTGGTTCTTCAACAGGAAACAGTGTTAATTAAAGATATTAGATTGTTCACAGGCTCTCTGAGAGTACCAGAGAGCCCCGCTCTGAAGGTACACAGACAGGACAGCGTCAATCACGAGATGGGGACTGCTTTGGTACATGCCATCTGCAAAGCTCAAGACCAGGTATCAGAAGCCTTGTGGAACCCCACCTTCTGTCCCATCCTGCAGAGTCTGCCTACCTGGCATGTGGCCACAGCTTTGGGCTACTCCTTTGGAGGCCACTCCAAGGCAAAACTAGATCTCCTGGCTGTCTCCTAGTTGCAAGAGAATCACGGGATGCAGCATATTGGCCTTTTACCTTGGGAAGGTGAGACTTATAAAATGTGAAAAGTTAAAAAAAAAAAAAAAACATAGGAGGATGGCCAAAAATTTTGGGTGGGTGGACACAAGTGTCAAATACTAAAATTTTCCTCTTGGCATCCTTCTTCCATGAACTTCCAAGCCATGACAACAAGCTATTGCCTAACAACATAATTTTCTCCACGACAGAGGAAGTGTACTCACCATATCCACACAGAGATGACCTAGGGTCCCAAGTCCCAGCTCCAATTCCAGGATTTCTGAATGGTGTCTACTCCTCCTCAAGTTCATTCTCAGCCCATATTTGTTAACTTTTCAACTAAATCATAGTTACTTATTGCCAGTATACCTTAAATAAATTAATAGAGAAACAGAAAGCCAAAAAACATACTTCATATGTAAATGTGTACATGATGCAGCAAGGAAGACGATATGGCCATTCTAACTTTTATAACCATGGAATAAGTAGTTGATGTTTGTATTTTCCCTCCTCTAATGTTTATTTCATACTTCCTGTGTCCTTAGCTAATATTAATCAGGATTCTTTGCCTTTATTCCTAAGGGATTTGAGCTGTCATTGGTCTCACCTTGTTGGGGTTGCCGTAGTTTTCATTAACTTTCAGCAGTGGGTATGCGTCACTAGGTGGAACCCATTGCATTCCTTGTGTTTTATCCACATGCCTCTCTGCCCCTGGTGTCTCATCATTAGCCAACATTTCAACTCCTGTCTAGTGGCAGAAAAAGTCCGAAATAGTTACATGGTGCTTTGAACTTTCAGACCAAATCATTGTTATCTTCTGGGTTGTAATCTTCCTTTGAGTACTAAGGAAGCAGAATCAATGGGAATGGAAAACAAACCTTTGCTGAGGTGGTCACCTGCCACTTACATCCTTGGTTTCATCCCGTAGGCCCTTGCTTTAGTTCTACAAGGTCCTGCCTCATAATTTGCACCATAAGTGAACTTTCAATAGGCCTCTCCAACCATTGTGTAAGGCCAGCTGCCTTTGAGCCTTCTGTGATTTCTTGGTAAAACCATTGAATTTTATTTTGTTTCCTATAAAATAAGTTTCTTTGTCAGAACCACTGTGGTGGTGATGTTAAATGAGGCCTTCATGAAGTCTGCTGATGATGTGGCTTGCAGAAATGTGGCAGGCACACAGGATACATCAATGCAGAATAAGGATCCATTCTAGTGAAGATGAGTTATGCCTCCTCTGTGATGGAAGAGGTCATGTATAATCTACCTACCACTGCTGGCCTATCTCCCTGTGATAGAGTTGATGGGGAAGCCCAGATTAATTGTCACAGCTGGTAAATTGAGCACTTGGCATAGCTCAGGCTTGGTAAGGTTAAGTCCATGTTGTTAAGCCCAAGCAGGATGTTCATCTGTGCCATGATGGCCACATTGCTCATGAGCCCTTTGAGCAGGTACTTTGGCAGCAAGGGAAAGAGTGGGGCCAGCATCCATGGGATAGGTCATCTTGTCCAACTCATTACAACAACCTCTCCTGAATGTGTCCCGCCAAATTCATGTGTTGGAAACTTAATTTCCAATGCAACAGTTTTGGGAGGTGAGGCCTTTTGGGAGACGTTTATGTCATGAGGGCTCTGGGCTCATGAATAGATTAATGTTATTATAAAAAGGCTTGATGGAAGGAGTTTGTCCCCTTTTATGCCTTTCTACCTGCTGTTATGTGAGGATACAGTGTCCTTGCCTCTGGAGGACTCAGTGTTCAAGGTGCCATCTTGGAAACAGATACCAGACCCTGATACCAAACCTGCTGGTTCCTTGATCTTGGACTTCCCAGCCTCTAGAACTGTGAGAAAATAAATTTCTGTTCTTAACAAATTATCCAACTAGTGGTATTTTATTATAGTTGCACTAACAGACTAAGATAAGGCCTTTTGGAGAACATTCACATAAGATACAGATACCCTCACACTCTTTATAACTTTTCCCCAAATGTCCTTGTTACCCATCCTTCTGAGTTCCCGATCCTCTCTTCAAACTATTAACCACTGCCAATGAATTGGTATATATTCGTATCTCAGGTCATCTCTCCTCATAAGCCACGTGAATGGACCCAAAATATACCACTTAACAGTCTGCCCACTGGAGAGATTTTCTTTTTCCACAATGAAATATGTTATCTCATTGCATCCATTTACTTCTGACTGGTACCACCTCATTGAACAGGGCCTTGATTAACCAGACACAAATTTTTATCTGCTATTCAACTGGTCAGTCAAGCTGTCACCCTTTCAGGTCACTAATATAGGTCAGAGAAACACACAAACATCCCCACTGAAGTTTGTGCTTATCCCTTAATAGTAAGGTGTACAAGGTGTAAAAAACTTGACTTGCCTTTTGTATGAGCTCTTTCACATGCCCCTGAACACTGGACATTTAGAAACGGTATTTTGGAAGGTTTTATCTGGTACCAGCTGACATGCCTGTGTCTTAGCACGACAACTAAAATACAGGCCTGCTATGTAAATCCTGTCAAAATGCCTTCAGTGTGGTAGACCAGAACAGTATCCTACAAGATAGTGAGATGATGAAGGTCCCTGTGGACTGAATGGCATCACTGAAGCTAAATGTTAACAGAGCAATGAGACAAAACAGTGGAGCTATATGGCAATTTCTGCCAGTCTGTAGAAACTTTTCTCTGTGTTTACTGGGATAGAAAAAAGTAGATTTTGCCACCTCTGCAATGCTGATGCTAGGTGCTATAGTGCTCCAGTTGAGAGACCACCTCTGGAAAAGAATACCTGCCTAATTAAACTTATATTACTCTACATTACATTATCCTGTAAGTTCCCATCTGTCTTCTCTTTAGGCCAAAGAGGCAAGTGAGATAAGACTATATGAAAAAATACTCATGAATATTTCAAGTTCTTCATGGTAACGTCTCTCTTTGATTCCCTAAGGATTAATATTGATTTTGGTTTACAGCTTTGGTGGGGAGGGAAGATTCCAGAGACTTTCACCTCTTATTTATCATCATAGTACTCACGTCATGAGATGTGGAGTCCATGTGTGGATTCTATCGATTGCAGAGTAAATCTATCCCAATTATACACTCGGCAACTGAGAAGACAACTATAGGAGATTTTCACAGATGTGCTGGGCCCTTTGTGAAATGAATTTAAGCCAAATTTCTATTAATATTTATCACCCTCTGGTGGGTCACAGGAACCTTAAGAACTGTCTCAGAGCCAATATCCAATCATCCTCAAAAGTTCTGGGTACTGCCCTTTTTTCCTTATGTAGCTACTGTAGTAAACTCTGCAGGCCCAAGTGAAAGATGTATAGGATGAACTTGCAAAGGTATTAAAGAGTCCTTACTTGAGGGATGCCTGGCCTTCCATTCAAGGAGACAGTGAGTCTGTGAGCTGA